>JAKOGI010004143.1:0-33157 GCA_029747015.1 Carnegiea gigantea
AGGCTAACCTCTTTAAAAAGTTCTTGTGTTTTATCCTCGTTTATTTTTTTCGCATTTGATTACTTTACGATATTAATCATCACTCTATTCACCCTGCTCTAGGGTGATTTAATAGCTTTTGAGTTTTCAATTGGTATCATAGCCAGACCCACTGCATTTTGACTTTACCGTCAAGTGGGCAACGATCATGGTCACCACTGTAGAAGGCTATTATGATCAAGGTCGTTCCAATATTAGACCTTCTTTGCTTAGAGGCACTAGCCTTTTTTATTGGAGAAACTTGATGCAGATCTTTATCAAAACTGAAGACTATGTATTGTGGATCATTGTGACCAAGGGACCATATGCTCCAATGACAACCATTGATCGGAAAACTCAGCCGAAAACCAAGGAACAATATACACAGGAGGACTTTGCAAAACTCCCTAAAAACTTTAAAGTTATGAACATTTTATATTATGGTCTTGATGCTAACGAATATAACTGTATTTGTTCCTATGAAACAGCTAAGCAGGTTTGGGACAACCCAGTTGTGACATATGAAGGAACGAGGTAAGTGAAAGAAACGAAGATCGACATGCTCCTTCACCAATACGAGTTATTCAAAATGCAACCGGACGAGTCTCTCAAAGAAATGTTTACACGCTTCACTAATATAACTAGCCACCTTAAGTCCCTCAGCAAGTCCTATACAGATGAGGAGATGGCCAAGAAAACTCTTTGATGTCTTCCTAAGATCAAATGGGGCCTAAGGTCACCGCAATCGAAGATGTTCAAAATCTCAAGACCTCGGGTCTCGATGATCTGCTTGGGAAGCTTATGATTCATGAAATTCATCTTAAAGAAGATGAAGAAGTAGTTCAAACGAGGAAAGGAGTAGCATTCAAAGCTGCAAATGAAGACCTCATGTCCTCGGAAGACGAGTCAAGCGAAGAAGATGAAGATTCTATGGCAATGATTGCTAGAGGATTAAAGAAGATGCTCAAGTCAAAAAGATTTGACCCCAAAAAGATTTCTAAAAAGGGATCTTCATCAAAGAAGAATGAGAAATTCACAAAAAGTACAAAAATTTCTAATAATAATGAAATTGAATCCAATATGGGAACTTGTTTTAGTTCTGGTTTACTAGGGCATATTGCAAAGGATTGTCCAATCTTGCAAAAGAAAGTAGAAAAATAGAAGGAAAAGGCCAAGCAAGAATTCAAGGGAGCAATGATAGCTGCATGGAGCGACAGCAACTCAAGTGATAGTGAGAATGAAGAAGAACAAGCAACAAATCTTTGCTTCATGGTGAATGAAGGTCAAATCCAAGAAGAAGAAACCGAGGATGAAAGCTCAGATGAAGTAGATTATTCTAACATTCTTGAATATTCTAAAGATGAATTAACCCAACCCTGGGTTAATTGCATTGAATGTGAGCAAAAATATTTGTCCAAAATAAGGTCTTCAAAGAAAGTCATTCGAAACTTATCATTTGAAAAAGCGGCTTTACAAAAATCAAATAATGAATTTCATATGAAGATTGATACTCGTAAGACAAAGAAGCAAGAAGTTAAATCTAAATGTGAAGGTTTTGAAAAATTGGTTTTAAAGTTTTCAAAGAGACAGAAAAATTTGGACAAATTATTAAGCTCACAAAGGATGTCATTCAACAAAGAAGGAATTAGGTATAATGTCTTTAATAAAGAGAAGGTCTATAAGAACTTCTTTATTCAATCAACGTCCCAAAACAAATCTCATATTAAATGTAACTACCACCTAAAGAATGGTCATATGTCTTCTTCATGCCCTTTTAGAAAATCTAGCACTAGGTTAGTTCAAATTTGGGTACCAAAAGGCGCAAGACCACCCAATGTGAATTGAGGGAAAACCCTCTCTATGTACTAATTATGTTCCTAAGTTCTTGTAGGTCAAGTCAATGGGAAATTCATTACTGTTAAGAAATTTAAGGCCTTCAACTACAGTCTAAGGCCTTGAACTGTAGGCAGAATCTGGGTATCTTTAATATGACCAATTCAAAGGCTTGGATTGTCATATCAACATCTTCAGTGGTGATAATGTTTCGATTTTTGCTAAACATAAGACGATGTTACTTTGCATGATCTACTTCCTATTTGTGGCATTTTGATTTCGAAATTTTTTGAATCTTAATTTGCTTTATTATCTTTGGAATATGAGTATGATTAATATTCCAATATATCTTATACTATTATGACATGTTATTATGCGCATATAATCTTATTGCTTTTGTCCATAATTATTATGATCCCTAATACTTATATTGCTTGTTTCTAGAAGAGAAAAGTTATATCACTTGATCATTTCTCGATGGCCTTGATTTACTCTTGATAGGGAGAGAATTTTGTTACTATATATTAATCCCTTGTTATATCTTTATGTTGGTTATGAGAATTTCAAGTCAATGAACATTAGCATGTGTGATTGATTTTGTTGTTAGTACTTAACCCCTTATATGCCTTTTATGAGTGCCATAGATTAAGGGGGAGCATCTTTATATGTCATTGATTTGTTAGGGGGGGAGCTATATGTGTTTGTCATAATTTTTATGCTTCGATTTTTCTTTCTCCTCTTGTGCTACCTTTTTGATGAGATGCAAAAAGGGGGAGAAGTGTTTGGAAAACTTTTCGTGGTGTGTCATTCAAAATTGTATGGATATGTTATTTTTACTGGGTTTTGTCTTTCATTAAAAAGGGGGGGATTGTTGGCTTTCTTAAAGCTCACATTGAGTTTTTAAATATTTTTTGATGAAAGACAAAAAGAGATTAATCAATTGACATATTCATCATGTTATATTTTTATTATCCTATGGTGATTATAATTCATAACGATTATGATTGACAATATCCCTTTGATTATGGTTGTTTCCTTATTATTAGGGATCCTTATGTGGTAAATATTTAACCATCAAGATATAAATTCTCTTTAAATACTTGATATCTGACTTGATTATTTTGGAAAGCAATTACAAATACAATCAAGACAGTCTTCATTTGCACAAAGTGGAAGTAGCCGTTAGAAAATAATCATCAGCTAAAAAATGGAAGTGACAGTTGGAAGAATATCAAATCAAGCCAAAATTAGGCTCCTGGCCATTGGTTGCTGAGATTGCTAAGATTTCAAGGGCACTGAACTACAGTGTAAGGCACTAAATTGAAGCAGGAATTCAGGTTGTGTCTAACGGCTAGTTTCCAACAAATCTTCCAAGTTTTCCCTATAAATACAAAGCTGAATCTGAGCTGAGGAGATCAAGAATTACAAGCATTCATTGGCATACAACTCACTCAAGCAATACATTGGTATACATTGTGTTTAAACTTGGTTCCTTCACATTTGAGTTGCATTGTTCAAAGTGTAAGTAAGGTGAGATTATAGAGTTGGGTCAACTCTACCAAGCTCAGTTGAGGGGCTCAACTTGTGACTTAGAACTTAGAGTAGTATGAACTCTAAAAATGTAACTATCCCTCTTAATATAATCGGGTTGATCCTGGAGTTAGGGAACTCTAAGGAGGGACTAAGCCTGGTTGAGGCTAACCTCATCAAAAAGTTCTTGTGTTTTGTCCAGTTTTATTTTTGTCGCATTAGATTAATTTGCAATATTGATCATCACCCTGTTCACCCCGCTCTAGGGGGATTTAATAACCTTTGAGTTTTCAATTGGTATCAGAGTCAGACCCACTGCATTTTTACTTTACCGCCAAGTGGGCAACGATCATGGCGACCACTGGAGAAGGCTATTGTGATCAAGGTCGTTCCACTATTAGACCTCCTTTGTTTAGAGGCACTAACTTTTCTAATTGGGAAAACTTGATGCAGATCTTTATCAAAACTGAAGACTATGAGTTGTGGAACATTGCGACTAAGGGACCATATGCTCCAATGACAACCATTGATGGGAAAATTCAGCCGAAAATCGAGGAACAATGTACACAAGGGGACTTTGCAAAACTCTCTGAGAACTTTAAAGCTATAAACATTTTATATTGTGGTCTTGATGCCAATGAATAAAACCGTATTTGTTCTTGTGAAACAGCTAAGCAGATTCGGCACGAACTAGTTGTGACATAAAATGGAACGAGTCAAGTGAAAGAAACGAAGATCAACATGCTCGTTCACCAATACGAGTCATTCAAAATGGAACCGGATGAGTTTATCAAAGAAATGTTTACACACTTCACTGATATGACCAACAGCCTTACATCCCTCGGCAAGTCCAATAAGAATGAGGAGATGGTCAGGAAAATTCTTCGATGTCTTTCTAAGAACAAATGGGGTCCTAAGGTCACCGCAATCAAAGAGGCTCAAAGTCTCAATTCCTTGGCTCTGGATGATATGCTTGGGAAGCTTATAACTCAAGAAATTCATCTTAAAGAAGTTCAAGAAGCAGTTCAAACAAAGAAAGGAGTAGCATTCAAACTGGAAATGATGACCTCCTGTGCTCGGAAGACAAGTCAAGCGAAGAAGATGAAGATTCTATGGCAACGATTGCTAGAGGATTAAAGCAAATGCTCAAGCCAAAAAGGTTTGACCCCAAAAAGTTTTATAAAAAGGGATCTTCATCAAAGAAGAATGAGAAATTCGCAAATGGTACAAAAATTTCTAATAATAACAAAATTGAATCTAATATGGGTCCTTGTTTTAGTTGTGGGTTTACCAGGGCATATGGCAAATGATTGTCCAATCTTACAAAAGAAAGTAGAAAATAGAAGGAAAAGGCCAAGCAAGAATTCAAGAGAGCGAGGATAGCTACATGGAGCGACAACAACTCAAGTGATAGCAAGAATGAAGAAGAACAAGCGATGAATCTTTGCTTCATGGTGAATGAAGGTCAAATCCAAGAAGAAGAAGCCGAGGATGAAAGCTCGGATGAGGTAGATTATTCTGACTTTCTTGATTATCGTAAAGATGAATTAGCCCAAGCCTTGGTTAGTTGCATTGAATGTGAGCAAAAAAATTTGTCCAAAATAACGTCTTTAAAGAAAGTCATTCGAAACTTATCATTTAAAAAAGTGGCTTTACAAAAATCAGATGATGAACTGTATATGATGATTGATACTCTTGAAACAAAGAAGAAAGAAGTTTAAGGTTTTGAAATATTGGTTTTAAAGTTTTCAAAGGGACAGAAAAATTTTGACAAATTATTAAGCTCTCAAAGGATGTCATTCAATAAATAAGGAATTGGGTATAATGTCTTTAATAAAGAGAAGGTCTATAAGAACTTTTTTGTTCAATCAACGTCCCAAAGTAAATCTCATATTAAATGAAACTACCGCCTAAAGAATGGTCATATGTCTTATTCATGCCCTTTTAGAAAATCTAGCCCTAGGTTAGTTCAAATTTGGGTATCAAAAGGCGCGAGACCACCCAATGTGAACTAAGGGAAAGCCCTCTCTATGTACTAATTATGTTTCTGAATTCTTTCAGGTCCAGCCAGTGAGAAATTCGTTACTATTAAGAAGTTCAAGGCCTTCAACTGTAGCCCAAAGCGTTGAACTGCAGGCAGAATTTGGGTCAACATCTCCAATAGTGATAACATTTGGATTTTTGCTAAACATAACACGATGTTACTTTGCATGATCTACTTCCTATTTGTTGCATTTTGATTTCAAAATTTTTTAAATTTTAATGTCCTTTATTATCTTAGGAATATGAGCATGATTAATATTCCAATATATCTTATACTATTATGACAGGTTATTATGCACATATGATCTCATTGCTTTTGTCTATAATTATTATGATCCCTAATACTTATATTGCTTGTTTCTAGAAGAGAAAATTATGCCACTTGATCATATCTCGATAGCCTTGATTTACTCTTGATAGGGGGAGAATTTTGTTACTATATGTTAGTCCCTTGTTATATCTTTATGTTACTTATGAGAATTTCAAGTCAACGAGCATTAGCGTGTGTGATTGATTTTGTTGTTAGTACTTAACCCCTTATATATTTTTTTATGAGTGTCATCGATTAAGGGGGAGCATCTTTATATGTCATTGATTTGTTAAGGGAGAGCTATATGTGTTTGTTATAATTTTTATGCTTCGATTTTTCTTTCTCCTCTTGTGCTACCTTTTTGATGAGATACAAAACGCGGGAGAAGTATTTAGAAAACTTTTCATGGTTTGTCATTCAAAATTGTATGGATATGTTATTTTTATTGGGTTTTGTCTTTCATCAAAAAAGGGGAGGTTGTTAGCTTTCTTAAAGCTCACATTGAGTTTTTTAATATGTTGCGATGAAAGTCAAAAAGAGATTAATCAATTGACATATTCATCATGTTATATTTGTATTATCTTATGGTGATTATAATTGATAAATTTTATGATTGGCAATATCTCTTTGATTATAGTTGTTTCCGTATTATTAGGGATCCTTATGTGCTGAATATTTAACCATCAAGATTTAAATTCTCTTTAAATGCTTGATATCTTACTTGATTATTTTGGAAAGCAATTACAAACCTTATCACGACAATCTTCATTTGCTCAAAGTGGAAGTGGCCTTTAGACAATATTCATCAGCTCAAAAATGAAAGTAGCAGTTAGAAGAATATCAAATCAAGCCAAAATTAGCCTCCTAGCCGTTGGTTGTTGAGATTGCTAGGATTTCAAGGGCACTGAGCTGCAGTCCAAGGCACTGAACTGAAGTAGGAATTCAGGTTGTGTTTAAGGACTTGTTTCCAACAAATCCTCCAAGTTTTCCCTATAAATACAAAGTTGAATTAGAGCTGAGGAGATCAAGAATTGCAAGCACTAAATGGCATACTACTCACTCAAGCAATACATTGGCTTACATTGTGTTTAAATTTGGTTCCTTTACATTTGAGTTGTATTGTTCACAGTGTGAGTAAGGCGGGATTATAGAGTTGAAGGGTCAATTCTACCAAGCCAAGTTGAAGGGTTCAACTTGTGACTTGAAACCTAGAGTAGGATTTACTCTAGAGTTGTAACTATCCCTCTCAATATAATCAGCTTAATTCTAGAGTTAGGGTACTCTAGGCGGGGATTAATCCTAGTTGAGGCTAACCTCGTTAAAACGTTATTGTGTTTTGTCCACGTTTAGTTTGTTTGCATTTGATTAATTTGCAATATTGTTCATCACCCTATTTACCCCGCTCTAGGGTGATTCAATAGCCTTTGAGTTTTCAATTGGTATCAGAGCCAGACCCACTGCATTTTGACTTCACCGTCAAGTGGGCAATGATCATGGCTACCACCGGAGAAGGCTATTATGATCAAGGTCATTCCACTATTAGACCTCCTTTGTTTAGAGGCACTAACTTTTCTTGTTGGAAAAACTTGATGCAGATCTTCATCAAAACTGAAGACTATGAGTTGTGGAACATTGTGACCAGGGGACCACATGCTCCAATGATAACCATTAATGGGTAAAGTTAGCCGAAAATCGAGGAACGATATACACAGGAGGACTTTGCAAAACTCTTTAAGAACTTTGAAGCTGTGAACATTTTATATGGTAGTCTTGATGCCAATGAATATGACCATATTTGTTCTTGAGAAACAGCTAAGTAGGTTTGGGACAAACTAGTTGTGACATATAAAGGAACGAGTCAAGTGAAAGAAACGAAGATCAACATGCTCGTTCACCAATATGAGTTGTTCAAAATGCAACCGGATGAGTATATCAAAGAAATGTTTACAAGCTTCACTGATATGACCAACAACCTTAAGTCCCTCCGTAAGTCCTATGCAAATGAGGAGATGGTTAGGAAAATTCTTCGATATCTTTCTAAGAACAAATGGGGTCCTAAGTTCCCCGTACTTGAAGAGGCTCAAAGTCTCAAGACCTTGGCTCTGGATGATTTCCTTGGGAAGCTTATGACTCATGAAATTCGCCTTAAAGAGGATAAAGAAGTAATTCAAACAAAGAAAGGAGTAGCATTCAAAGCTGCAAATGAAGACCTTCTATCCTCGGAAGACGAGTCAAACAAAGAGGATGAAGATTCTATGGCAATGATTGCAAGAGGATTAAAGAAAATGCTCAAGTCAAAAGGATTTGACCACAAAAAGTTCTATAAAAAGGGATCTTCATCAAAGAAGAATGAGAAATTCGCAATTGGTGCAAAAATTTCTAATAATAAGAAAATTGAATCTAATATGGGTCCTTGTTTTGGTTGCAGTTTACCAGGGTATATTGCAAAGGATTATCCAATCTTGCAAAAGAAAGTATAAAAACATAAGGAAAAGGCCAACCAAGAATTGAAGAGAGCAATGATAGCTAAATGGAGCGACAGCAACTCAAATGATAGTGAGAACGAAGAATAACAAGCGATGAATCTTTGCTTCATGGTGAATGAAGTCAAATCCAAGAAGAAGAAACCAAGGATGAAAGCTCGGATGAGGTCGATTATTCTGGCTTTCTTGAATATTCTAAAGGTGAATTAGCCCAAGTCTTGGTTAATTACATTGAATGTGAGCAAAAATATTTGTCCAACATAAGGTCTTTGAAGAAAGTCATTCGAAACTTATCATTTGAAAAAGACGCTTTACAAAAATCAAATAATGAACTTCAGATGAAGATTGATACTTATGAAACAAAGAAGCAAGAAGTTCAATCTAAATGTGAAGGTTTTGAAAAATTGGTTTTAAAGTTTTCAGAGGGACAGAAAAATTTGGACAAATTATTAAGCTCCCAAAGGATGTCATTCAATAAAGAAAGAATTAGGTACAATGTCTTCAATGAAGACAAGGTCTATAAGAACTTCTTTGTTCAATCAACGTGCCAAAAGAAATCTCATATTAAATGCAACTACTGCCTAAAAAATGGTCATATGTCTTATTCATACCCTTTTAGAAAATCCTAGCCCTAGTGTTCAAATTTGGGAACCAAAAGGCGCAAGACCATCCAATGTGAATTGAGGAAAAACCCTCTCTGTGTACTAATTATGTTCCGACGTTCTTGCAGGTCAAGCCAATGAGAAATTCGTTACTGTTACAAATTTAAGGCCTTCAACAACAGTCCAAGGCCTTGAACTACAGGCATAATCTGGATGCCTTTTATATGTCCAATTCAAACGCTTGAATTTTTATGTCAACATCTTCAATAGTGATAGTATTTGGATTTTTGCTAAACATAAGACGATGTTACTTTGCATGATCTACTTCTTATTTGTGGTGTTTTGATTTCGAAAATTTTTGAATTTTAATTTGCTTTATTGTCTTTGGAATATGAGCATGATTAATATTCTAATATGTCTTACACTATTATGACATGTTATTATGCACATATGATCTCATTGCTTTTGTCCATAATTATTATGATCCCTAATACTTATTGTAAGACCCCGCATTTTCGTTTTTCGTTAAGCTAACTAAATCTCCTTTTTACGTTCTAAATTCGTATTTTTAGTAACTGTATGAATTAAATGATTATCGATGTGCTTTTGGGAGTTATAATTTTTTTAAAAAGGGGATTATTATTACTGCTATTATTGATTTAAAATCAGTTCGTGCTATCTGCGCCTTCAAATCCTATCGATAGTTTAATTTAGTCGTTATTCGATTTATTGAGTCGCTTCCTGAATGCGAGTAGGGTGTTAACCGTAGAATTAGTTTCAAGGCTTATTAAAACCGAACCTTGACATATTTGGGAACGAATAGTCGATAGAAGGCCGTATTATTGATTCGGGTTTAGAATTCGGGATACGAACTAAACTAGCGGTGCTTGTTGTTAATCGGCTTGTAATAAAAAGAACAAAAAGGGAGGGGTATTTTGGTAATTAGGCGCGAGGCTTTTTCTTCCTCCCCCTTCATGCAACCCCCCCCGAACACTCTCTCTCTCTCTCACTGCTCTGCGTTTTCTCCTCCTCTCCAGCCACAATGAACGCCGGCCACCTCCTCCTTCCTCACACCTACGCGTCGCCGGCGAGCCCCACAGTGGTCCCTGGGTGCAGCCAACGCCTCGCCGACCTTCACCACCCCCTCTACTCTCCTCTTCTTGCCGTGAACAGAGCCGAGCAGCAGCACTTCGGGTGGCCTCGAAGCACCGCCCAGGGGCTGGATTTCGGCCAACCTCACCATAATCGACCTCCCTGATAAACTGAGTGGTTGAATTCAACCTAAATCAGCCATAAACGTCACCAAATTCTAGAGCTAGGGTTCGGTTCGAGCAAGACAGCGGACTAGGGTTTCGGGTTCATCAATTGGCGTGCGTTTGGGACTAAATGGATCGAGGATTGAGATTTTCCGGCCCTCAAAGTCGAGCCAAACCCTTAGAACGGGTCCTCTAGCATGAAATCGAGGTGGGTGTTCCTCGCCTCCTAAACTAATATTAATTTTCAAACGAATTTCAGCAGATTGATGTTGCATGTCAAGTTAGGGTTTGTGAAATTCGTTAGAAATGTCGAGAAATGAGCTATTCATGTTTAGGTTCGATTCATTTGGTTGATTAATGCCTGAGATTGTAAATCGATGCGAATTATGTGCGTTTAGCTTCGATTCGAACCCATGAATGTAAATCATGCTTGAATTGTTAATTCAAAGTAATTTAAACATGTTTAGCATCGATTCGAGCCCATGAGTATAAATCATGCTTGAATTGTTAATTCGAAGTAATTTAAACGTGTTTAGCATCGATTCGAACCCATGAATGTAAATCATGCTTGAATTGTTAATTCGAAGTAATTTAAACGTGTTTAGCATCGATTCAAGTTAATGAGTTAATGTATGAAAAAGAATTAATATCGAAGTTATATTAATCTGCTTAGCTTCTATTCAAGTTATTTAGCTAATATGTGAAAAATGATTAAAATCGAAGTTAGTTTGATATGTTTAGCATCGATTCAAGTTATTTAGCTAATATATGAAAAGAGATTAAAAACGAAGTTAATTTAACGTGTTTAGCTTCCATTCGAATTGAACTAGCTAATGTATTATGTGTGTAAACGAAATAAATTCGAACTCTTTTTAATACATTCATGCTTAGGGAAGTTACTTCGAAATGCAAAGTATATGTTTAGAATCGAAATATGTTTGATTTACTGAATAAAGTATTGTCGAATTATGAATAAATGTGGCTATATGCACGCTTGTTGTAACGCTTCGCTGAATGATACTGGTTGCTTAGGTAAGGGCCTAATCTTCCCTCCCTTTTACATAAGCTAATATGATAATATGTTGTGATTAATAAATCGATGAATCGAGTTGGTAGTTGGATGGTTTGAGGAAAGAATTATGAGCGTTCGAGGTCTTGTGGTACGGTGCAAGTGAGGAGGGAGACTGGGTTGTGAATTGACCGCAATCGTGTGGATTGCGAGGCCATGTGTGGCTCATTGTGTTGAAATGATTACGAAGTGTTTAAATGTGATATGTGTATACCCTTTTCCTTGTATGTTTAAAATGTAACATGTGTGTGGAAGGGTGATGTTTTAGCAAATGACTCTTTATGTGTTTTAAATGAATAATAGCCATGTCTAGTAACGAGGTATGGCCTATTTTAGCTATTCAAATAGTGTTTGGGAGGAATCCCTAAAACGTTTTTAGCAAAAGGGAGATGGGAATTATACGTTGAATGATTTTATTGTTTGAAACGGAAAATTACTAGCCGTTATGGCCGATACGCTTTAAGTGGCTAAGATAATGTGCTGCGGACAATATGATATGATGTAAATAATGTTAACCTAGGGGATAAGTCCAGATAAACCCTAGAGGCCCTGACGAGGGCTAATGTAATGGTCCGATATGTTATATGTAGCCATCCCGGGAGTAAGAGCTTAAGCGTGAGCGTTAGGTCTCACTATGGGGTCGAGAATAGTTCTCACCCAATCAGCACCCTGTAATGATCTTATGCCAGAAGTACTTTCGTACTAAGTTAAGAAAAGTAATTGGCCTTTGCCATTTTTAAACGATTAAAAAGGAAAAGAAGTTCTTTTTATGGGCCCAAAAGGCTATATGGAATGATGTATGAAAAGCTTATAAGGGTCGTTACACGACCAAATGAAATGAAACTTCCTTTGAAGACTAAGAAAACGTTTTCAACGAAAGAAAGAAAGCTTTCAATGAATTGAGTTATGAAATGATCCTCAAGCATGTTTGAATGTGGATTCTTAGCCCATGTATGAAAAGAAAGCTTTCAATGGATGCTTTATGAATGATTCTTAAGCATGGTTGAACGTGGATTCTAATCTTATGTGGTATCATTCTTATCCATAGCAAACCTGTCTGATTTAAAGTGTATGAGATGAGAAAGAAAGTTATAGCACGTTAAAAATTCCATGAATGAAGGCGTCTCTTCCTAAAAGAATGAACGTTGATATGTGAATAGCATGCGAGGGTGTCCTATAGCTTAATATGATGTTTAAAGGTACTTAAATGCTTGATATGTGTTTATGTGTGTGATATGTATATTACATGAATGAAATGCCAAGAAAAGTGTAATTATGAAAAGGGATAAACATCATATGATTGAGGGTTCATGTGTAGTTTAAATGGAGTGTTAGGAAGTTATGTTATGAAAAGAAAAGATTCTTATACTTAGCCTTCGATGCTTACTCGCATGCCTAACTGCTTGCTAGAAAAGAACTCCGTCGTTGAGGAACCTAGAAATATGATTGAGTGGTCGAAGTGAAGTTTATGTTTAGTGATCCTCCCATAAAGGTTCTATGAATATCTATTATGATAGTAAAGTATGGAAACGTGATATGTGACTAGTAAAGATAGTATTGCCTGCAACGGTTTTGGTTTTAAGGGGGTTGGGGGACACTCACTGAGCGTGTGGTTGCTCATCCCATTACTCTTTCCCCTTTTCCCTAGGTTTTCTGTCTGACGGGAAGAAGTTGAGTCAGATAAGTTCAGAAGGAACCTATTGTTGCTTACAAGGCGTCATATGTGCTCATTTAAAGGGATCTTACGCGTTTAATGAAGTCATGTAATGTACTCTTAGTTTATAAAGGTCTGTAATTGATTATTCTAGTTCATGTAATGCATATGGTATAAAGGTCGCTTTGTATGGCCGCCTGAGCCAACCATCAAGTTAGTTAGATGTCTTCTTGGTTTAATTTAGTTATGTTTTGGGATGTAAATCTTAATACTCCGGTTTTGTTAACCATTGAATTGTATCTTCCATTTCTTCTTTGTTGAATTCGTGAGTACACAACCACAAGAGGGGGGTGAATTGTGGTGTCTGATTTTCGCGTTGTAAATAACAAACACCCTAGTAGAGGTTGTTCTCAAATGACAAACCCCCTGATAGCTTGTTTGCATGGGGTGTTCTCAATTATTGCAGATGCGAAAATCACCAAGATAAATGCGAAAAATAAAGCACACACAATTTTTACATGGAAAACACCTCTAGCCCAACTGAGGTGTGAAAAACCACGACCTACCCCGTGTAGGATTTAACCACTTTCACTAACGGGTTTCACACGTTACAAATGTAACACACCTTGTTACAACTTGCAACCACGTAACCTTCTTCCCAAAGACAGGTTACACCACGTCCAACCTTCGCAAGATTAGACACGTCCAAGTCCACACGACTAGGACACACTCACTCACTTTTCTGATTCAAGATCAGGGTTACAAACACCTTACAGGGGGTGCTTCTTACTAAGCAGATGTAAGGTACAATGAAGATCCTATTATGCCAATGGTTTGAAAACTCAAATCAAACACAGCTTGTCACGGTTTGCTTTTCAGAATGAAGCTCAAGAATCTTTGAGTGTAAACCGTGTTTTCTGATTTTTTCCTGAATTTTTCAAAAAGCTGTGTTTAAGCAAATTCAACCTGAGTTTTCTATCTGATCTTTTCTCGTGTGTTGTGTGTCTACTGGACGAGAAAAAGCTGAGGTTTTTAAACACAAAAACCAACGGTCATAAGCCACAGAATCAGCTAAGTATAGAAAACGATTTTCAATCAGGAAATGTTCTCCTACGGCTAGTGATAAATTTTTGCCAAAATATAAGGGATTTGATATCTTAAAAGATAACCCTTATCTTCCCATAACCGTGAGGTGGATTCAAAAAAGCAACCAGAAATTTTCAGCTTTTGAAACTTTACCATATCCGAAAATATGGTCAAAAGAAATCTTTAAGTTTTGGCAAATCTCCCAAAACTTATTTTCGAAAATCTCCCATAATATTTTCAAGAAATATCCTTTCCAGAGAAATAGCAGTTTTTGAAATTCAAGGAAAGTAATCTGGAGATCTTAGCCAACTAAAATAAATTTTCAAAGATAACCGGGTGTGGCTACTGCAGTTCAGAAACACCCTAGGCACCCTGTTCAAAGGGTTGTTCGCAACTGGTGTTCTGAAGCACTTAGCGTAAATACCGATTCAAGAGGTGTTTAAAATGATGTTTTCAATATTGGCATATTAACAAGAGTCTAATTAAATAAAACCTATATACCCGAGACTTCTTGTTTTGAATGTCATCTTGTCCAAGATTTATGGTGCTGCTGTGAACCCCAAGGCCACCTTGTTTGCTGGGGTTGTTCTTTCCATTGCTAGAGTTCAGGAACATGCCTTACAATCAACTGTCGAGATGGTGTTCTTGACTTAATATAGAATCATCAAGTAAAACCTGTTTTGAAGACTTGTTCTCACATGTAGCAAACCAGTTAGTATAATAAAGAACACAAACACCAGTTAGGCCTGTTTGAAGACCGTGTTTGGAGCAACATTACTAGGACAAATTTTTACATACATTTGGATTTGTTATCATCAAAACTAAATATAATAACTCAACAAATTCCCTCTTTTTGATGATGACAAACCAAGTGACCCTATTGACAAAAAAAAATTGAATGCTGATAGGGATCCACGTAAGTCAAGGTCCACTTAAGTCAATGCTAGGTTCATTCGTCAATAGGAGGGTTACACTCTTCTTCCCCCTTTTGGCATCATTAAAAAGCATAAGCAACATTATGAATGCAAGAAAAGAAGTATATAGCAGAAGGGGCAAGAGGCATTAATAATGAGATATTGCATTAAAAAAAATACAATGCCAAAAACGAAATTAAGAAAGGAGGAGACTAGAGAGCAGCTTATACAATCAGGGAGCAGGGGGTGGTTTCGTTTGCAGAGGAGGAATGCTGGGGGCAAGAGTGGAGAGAAGTACAAGGAGATCTTCATGGCGTTTGGCCGAGAGAGCTCGTTCCTCAGCAAGAGTAGCCTTGACAGCTGAGAGCTCATCCTTGAGGCGAGCATTGTCCTCAAGAACAGCCTCAACCTTGACGGAAGGTTGCCTAGAAACAGGTGGTCGAGGTGGTCGACGTTCCTGTTTGGAAACTGACCCTTTGCCAACCTCATAGCCACACCCTAGGAGAGTGTCAATCCCAATCTCATCAATGATTTGGGTCGCCACTCTTCGTGTGAGCACTATCCCAAAGTGCTCAAGCACCCTTGTCAACAGAAACCCATAGCCAAGATCATGTGCCCAGGTGGTGTTCGCAATTCGCTCTATGTGGCGAATCATGATTGCAGGGAGGTTTACTGGTTCCTCCCGATCCATAGGTCCACCAGACATTGATCGAAGGCATCTGCTGAGTTTCGCCCTTGACCTCGCGGTATTATGTTCTTGATGGTGAACATAAACAGTAGTTGGTGCAGGGAGGTCATTTCACCCTTCTTAACCGAAAGGGGTGTTCTCAGGCCCTGTTTTTGACTAAGGCGTTTGGACACCTCTAAGATCCTGGCTGTTTCCAGGGCAGTTTTGTCTTCCCTCACATACACAACAAATCCACGAGAGGGGATGCCCAGAATATCACTTAGGGTGGCTTCATCAAAGGAGAAATGACACTCATTGACAGCACTTGTCACCACCCCATTTGTGACAGAGCAGTTGGCATAGAATTCAGCCAACTCAGGCACAGAACACCCTTGCTGGGTGTTTGCAAACAACTCAAGCCAGCCTTGGGCTCGAAGCTTGGTCAAGAACACCCCCAGACCCTACTCCTCGAAAAAGTTTACATTCACTACCTTCCCGCTGACGACATTGCGCTTCAGCAACTGCGCATGTTTGTCAGACATAGGAGAGGGAGTGAACTGCTTTGGGCGTTTAAGGACAGGAACAGAGGTGGTAGGTTCTGGTAGGGGGGCTGTTCTGGGCTTTCGCTTGAGGGGTGTTTTGGCAGGAGAGGGCTTCACAGCAGGTTTATTGGTTGGTTTTGGAGGAGATTGTTCTTCAGAGGACTCGGGAAACACCGGTGTCCCCTATTTAAAGGTGGTGTTCTCAGAGTCAGAACTCGAGAACCCTTCAGAAGAAGAAGAAATCTCCTCGATGATAAGAGCAGAGGGTTTGGAGGGATGATGAGAGGATTGAAACGCTAGCCTTGCAGATTTTCGAGAGGGCTTAGAGGATTGAGGAGTTTGAGAGGGTTGAGACCTTGGTTGTGGCCTTGTTCTTGGCGTTCTGCTACGCCTACCCACGATTTTCACCCTCTTCCTTTTCTCTCCGGTTTGAAAGACTGGAGGGGAGATTTCAGCCTCAGGGAGAGAATTCTTCTCTAGACTCTCCTCTGACGACTCATTCGACTTCCCTTGGAAGTCGACATGCAGATCCTCCACAAACACACCTTCGACAGAGGCAGCCCCTGTTTCTGTCGCGGTGTCAGAGAACAACCCAAAAGAACAGAGCTCAAAATTAAACCCTTCAGGGGTTTCCAAGAATTGTTCTTGAGACCCCGACTTTGTTCCCTCTGACTCAACTGAAATGGGACAAGCAATTGCCCCTACGAGGAGCACCAATTCCCTTCGACATTCAAAGGGAATATCATCCATCCCCATTCCCACTGATTTTAGGGACAAGCTTTTCAGGAATTTGAAAGGCTTGTACCCGATTGGGCGAGAAGGAGCAGGGATTGAGGAAGCAAGAATGAGGGCTTTTGAGTGAGAGGTGTTGTTGGAAGCCATTGTTTGCTAGAGGAGAGAGATTAGGGTTTAGAGGGTTTTGCTAGGGTTTGAAAGCAAGAACAGATGAGAGAGAGAGAGAGAGAGAGCAAGACGGGGAAAATAGACACACGCAAAGGGGGTTTTTAAACTCCCTACCCGTTATGAAGGGCCACCTAGGAAACACCTAGAATTTAAGCAGGGAGCATACATTAATGACAATCAAGGCATACCTGTTCGAGCCATCTGTTCTTGAACATGCTTCTCTCATTCCAAGGTCTGTCATGAATACTCTTTCTCCATCTCCCAAGGCAGCAGTCTTCATAATTAATCATAATAGCACACAAGACTACACATATTTGTTAAGCATAGACCACTGTTTTGGTAGCAATAATTGCAAACAAGTGGATAGAACAGGTATTATAGGGTGTTTTGTCAGCTTGATCTAACTCTGAGAACAGGTGTTCTCAGGGTGTTTTCACCAACCCCAATTCCAGTCTGCTTCTCTCAAATTGGTCTCTAACTAGTGCCTTAGTGAATATATCAGCAATTTGATTTTTCGTTGAGCAAAAATTCATAGAGATTAAACCCTTTTCAACATTATCTCTCAAGAAATGATGTCGAATGTCAATATGCTTTGTTCTTTATGTTGACATGGATTTTTGGCAATGTTAATTGCACTTGTGTTATCACAAAAAATAGGAATGCATCCAATGTCAACACAAACGTCCTTAAGCTGTTGCCTTATCCACAACAGTTGAGCACAACATGAAGCTGCTGCAACATATTCAGCTTCTGCCGTGGACATGGCAACTGAATGTTGCTTCTTGGTAGCCTAAGATACCAAACAAGGTCCAAGAAAGTGAGCCATACCTGAGGTACTCTTTCTATCAACTAGGAATCCAGCATAGTCAGCGTCAGCATACCCAACAAGATCGAAATTGCAACCTTTAGGATACCATAAAGCTAAATTGGGTGTATGTTTCAAATACCTTAGTATCCGTTTAACAGCCTTAATATGAGTTTCCTTAGGGTTAGACTGAAAACGGGCACATAAACCAACACTAAAAATAATATCAGGTCTACTAGTGGTTAGGTATAAGAGTGACCCAATCATACCCCTATAGAGTTTCTCCTCAACTGAGGGACTCCCATCATCCATAACCAACTTGGTTGAAGGAGAAATAGGAGTGTCTATGGGTTTGGCTGACTCCACCCCAAAACGCTTAAGTAACTCCTTGATATACTTTTGCTGATGGATCATGGTGCCGTTTGGAGTTTGCTTGATTTGTAAGCCTAAGAAAAAATTAAGCTCCCCCATCATGCTCATCTCAAACTCACTCCTCATCATATTTGAAAATTCATTGCATAAATCATGATGAGTTGCACCAAATATAATGTCATGAACATATATTTGGACAATCAAAAAATGTTCCCCCTTAGATTTTAGAAACAAGGTATTGTCTACCTTGCCTCTTCTAAAATCATTTTCAAGTAAAAAACTTGACAACCGTTCATACTAAGCTCTTGGAGCTTGTTTTAAACCATAAAGTGCCTTGTCAAGTTTAAAAACATGATTTGAAAAATCACCGAACTAGGGGGTTGTTTGACGTATACCTCTTCTTTAAGGTATCCGTTTAGGAATGCACTTTTAACATCCATTTGATATAGCTTGATTTCCATATGAGCTGCAAAGGCTATTAAGATTCGAATAGCCTCAATTCTAGTAACTGGTGCAAAGGTTTCTTCATAGTCGATCCCTTCTTCTTGATTGTATCCTTGTACAACCAGCCGTGCCTTGTTCCTAGAGACTGTTCCTGACTCATCCAGTTTGTTTCGGAACACCCACTTGGTTCCAATGATTGTTCTCTCTGCAGGTTTAGGTACAAGGGGCCATACTTTGTTTCTCTCAAATTGATGAAGCTCTTCTTGCATAGCCGTGATCCAATCTGAATCTGCAAGAGCTTCATTCACACTTTTTGGCTCAATGTTAGAAAGAAAAGCATAGAAAGCAAAAAATTATTTAGTTTAGATCTAGTTTGCACTCCAGTATTAATATCTGACAAGATTTGATCAAGAGGGTGCGAACTATGGTGCTTCCATGGTCGTGGAGTAAGAGGATCCACAGACCCATGCTCTACTCTAGTCGTAACATAATGCTTACGATCATCTCCCGGGCCTGTTTCTGCACATGTTTGTAAGTCTATTCCTGAAGAACACGGTTCCGAATAGGGTTCAGTGGTGTTTTCCCCTGTTTGGTGTTCACCTTGCCTGCTGCTCTGAGGAACACCTTCAGGAGTTGTTTTCTCCATGGTGTTCTTACCTCGTTTATCTTGGAGCAACACTTCTTTTCGAACAAGACCTAATTTAAGTTCATCTTCCTGTGCATCATTCTCACTCAACAAGTTAGATTCATTAAAAAGCACATGCACACTTTCCTCAACACACAAGGTCCTTTTGTTAAAGACTTTGTATGCCTTGCTGTGAGAAGAATAGCCAAGAAATATTGCATCATCACTCCTAGGGTCAAACTTTCCTAAGGCATCCTTCCCATTATTATGCACAAAACACCTACAACCAAATGTCCTTAGGTGCGTAATATTGGGTTTTTTTTGCCCTTGAAAAGTTCATAAGGAGTTTTGCTCAAAATGGGTTTTGCTCAAAATGGGTCTGATCATGCATCTATTTATAATGTAACATGAGGTGTTCAATGCTTCTGCCCAGAAATACCTAGGAAGACCACTAGCTATAAGCATTGTTCTGATCATGTCTTCCAGGGTTCGATTTTTGCGCTCAACCACCCCATTTTGTTGGGGTGTTCTTGGGGCTGAGAAGTTATGATCAACCCCATGTTCATTACAATAGTTAATAAAACTTGCATTTTCAAACTCAGTTCCATGATCAGATCTCAAGCTAATTAAAGAGTGTCCTACTCTCTTTTCAACCTTTTTGAGAAAGGCAATAAAATTCTCAAAGGTTTCATCTTTGGATGTCAAAAACAAGGTCCAAGTAAATCGAGAGTAATCATCCACTACAACAAGCACATACTTTTTCCCACCTCTTCTGGTTACCCTCATGGGACCACACAAATCAATGTGTAATAATTCTAGAGGTCGAGTAGTGCTTACACACCTTTTCGATTTAAAAGAAGATCTGACTTGTTTGCCTTTTGCACAAGCTTCATATACCTTGTCATCATTAAATTTGATGGAAGGTAGTCCAATAACTATGTCTTTTGAAACAAGTTTGTTTAACAAGGATAAGCTTGCATGACCTAGTCTCTTGTGCCATAGCATTATATCATCATTTAATGCATTTAAACAAGTCATATTATTTTGGGGAAGAGTGGAAATACAAACTTTATAAACATTTTGACATCGCTTCCCCCTCAACACAACATCTCCTGTGTCGTCATTCACAACCAAGCAACGTGTTTTTGAAAACAGTACTAGGTTGTTCTTGTCACACAGTTGGGACACACTTAGCAAATTGTGTTTTAACCCATCAACTAAGCGCACATTATCAATTGAGTGGGAGAGAGTTTTACCAATATTACCTATACCGACAATTGTCCCAGACTTGCCGTTTCCAAATGCTACACTCCCACCATTCAAAGCTGTAAGTGAGAGAAAGTTTGATCTTTCACTAGCCATGTGCCGTGAACACCCACTATCAACAAACCACAACTGGCTGTTTCCAAGGGTGTTAGTGAGGTTGTTCGTAAGGTTGTTCTCTCTCACTTCAGCCTGCAAAACAAATCACGGGTTAGTTTTGGAAACCCAGATCCACTTGGGTCCCATTCTTTTAGACATGTAAAGCTCATCTTTTCTAATCCAGATTTGTTTCACATACCTTTTATTCTTTTCATTGGCATGTTTTCTTAAAGGGCCAGTGTATCTATAATGACCCGTTTTGCCACAATGAAAGCAAACAATGTTTTCAGGTAATCCCACATACTTTCTGTGAATTGGATAGACTGTTCGTTTAGGCTTATACCCAAGTCCCTTTTTGTTTCGACTGTGGTGAGTGTTTAACCAATCAAGGGCTTGTGAGGACTCGTTCCAGCGCTTGGTTGTTGTAAGCTCGTTTTCCAGTTTTTCTATATCAGCATGCAAACCTTTGTTCTCCCTGAGCAAGGACTCAACCATTCCTTCTACCTCAAAGAGTTTTTCCTCCATTCGAGAATAATCTTCTTCTTTTATAAAGAGGTTTTCTTTGAGCAAGTTAATATTCTCATGTAAACCGAGGTTTTCATTTTTAGGAATTTCATTTTCAAGTTCTAGGTCACGAACTTCTCTTTTTAGATCAGCACAAGTGTCTATCAAATTATATAGAAGTTCTTCTAAAGTAGCTTTGTTAAGACCATGTACCTTGCTCTTGAGATATGAGAGGCTGATTGTTGATTCATCATCTGAATCTGAATCACTTTGTGCCATAAGTGCTACGACCCCTTCTTCAGCTTCAGATTCTCCTTCATCCTCAGAGGAATCTCCCCAAGCAGCCAGCATAGCTTTCGAGAATCGCTTGCCCAGATTGTTTACAGGGTGTTTTCGACCGTGTTTTCGAGGGCGTTCAGGCATTTGATCTTCTTGAAGCAGAGGGCAATTTTTGACTAAGTGATCTGGTTTGCCGCACTTGAAACACCCTGTGAGCTGTTCTTTGGAGGTGTTTCTGGACTTGCTGAAGTCTTTTTTTTTGTTGTTTTCCTTGACCTTTTTGAAGAATTTCTTGAATTTTCTGGACATTAGGGCCATTTCTTCATCTTCAAGGTCAGAATCAATGTCCTCATGTGCTTTCAAGGCAAGCCCACGATCCTTCTTTTGCTCCTCTCTTTGCTGTGAGTTCTTTCGGAGTTCATAGGTCGGGAGATTACCAATCAACTCATCGAGGGTGATCTTGTTCATGTCTTTAGCCTCTTGGATGGCTGTTACTTTGGCCTCCCACGTGCGAGGTAAAATTCTGAGGATTTTCCTCACCAACTCTTCAGTGGTGAAAGATCTTCCCAGAGATTTTAACTCGTTCGTGATGTGGGTGAACCGTGTATACATGTCAATCACAGTTTCATGATCACCCATATCAAACAACTCATATTGTCGCATAAGTAGCTCAATTCTAGATTGTTTAACTTGACTTGTACCTTCATGAGCAACTTGCAGAGCATTCCAGATAGCTTGGGCTGATTCACACTCAGAGATGCGAGTGTATTCATCGGGTCCTAGGCCAAAATATAGAAGCTTTTTGTCCTTGGCATTTTTCTCCATTTTCTTGTAGTCCTCGGCATCAAACTCTATGGATTCCTTGGGAACCTTCTTACATCTTCAAGCACCTTGGTGGGAACAAGGGGCCCGTTCTTGATGAGCATCCATAATTCATAATCTTCTGCCTGAATATAGTTCTCCATCCTATTCTTCCACCAACTATAATGTTGGCCGTTGAAATAGGGTGGACGAGTAATGGATTTCCCTTCAAGAATTCCTTGTGGGGTACTCATCTTCAGAATCTCTCAAGGTGTTAACCTTTTGTAAGAGAACCTGCTCTGATACCACTTGTTGAGTTCGTGAGTATACAACCACAACAGGGGGTGAATTGTGGTGTCTGATTTTCGCGTTATAAATAACAAACACCCTCACAGAGGTTGTTCTCAAATGACAAACACCCTGATAGCTTGTTTGCCCGGGGTGTTCTCAAATATTGCAGATGCGAAAATCACCAAGATAAATGCGGAAAATAAAGCACACACAATTTTTATGTGGAAAACACCTCTAGCCTAACTGAGGTGTGAAAAACCACGACCTACCTCGTGTAGGATTTAACCACTTTCACTAACGGACTTCACACGTTACAAATGTAACACACCTTATTACAACTTGCAACCACGTAACCTTCTTCCCAAAGACAGGTTACACCACGTCCAACCTTCGCAAGATTAGACACGTCCAAGTCCACACGACTAGGACACACTCACTCACTTTTTCTGATCCAAGATCAGGGTTACAAACACCTTACAGGGGGTGCTTCTCACTAAGCAGATGTAAGGTACAATGAAGATCCTATTATGCCAATGGGTTGAAAACTCAAATCAAACACAGCTTGTCACGGTTTTGCTTTTCAGAATGAAGCTCAAGAATTTTAATGTGAAAACCGAGTTTCCTGATTTTTTTTAGATTTTTCAGAAAGCTGTGTTGCTTCTCTTTTTCAGTCTGAGTTTTTTCTATCTGCTTCTCGGCTTTTCTATGAGAGAGAAAAGCTGCGGTTTTTTAAACACAAGGTCCAACGGTCAAAAACCAAAGAATCAGCTAAGTATGGAAAATGATTTGCAAACAAAATATATTCTCCAACGGCTAATGATGAATTTATCCCAAAATATAAGGGATTTTGTTATCTTAAAAGATAACCCTTATCATCCCATAGCCGTGAAGAGGATTAAAGAGATTTTCAGCTTTTACCAAATCCGAAAATATAGTCGTAGGAATCTTTTGAATTGGCAAATCTCCCAAACCTATTTTCGCAAATCTCCATAATATTTTCAAGAACTATCCTCTCCAGAAAAATAGCAATTTTGAAATTCAAAGAAAGTATTCTGGAGATCTTGGCCAACCAAAATGAATTTTCAAAAATAATCGGGTATGGCCACTGCAGTTCAGAACCACCCTAGGCACCCTGTTTGCAGGGTTGTTCGCAACTGGTGTTCTGAAGTACTTTAGCGCAAATGCCGATTCAAGAGGTGTTTAAAATGATGTTTTCAATACTGGCATATTAACAAGAGTCTAATTAAATAAAACCTATATACCCAAGACTTTTTGTTTTGAACCAGTCATCTTGTCCGAGATTTGTAGAGCTGCTGTGAACACCAAGGCCACCTTGTTTGCTGAGGTTGTTCTTTGCATTGCTAGAGTTTAGGAACACGCTTTACAATCAACTGTCGAGATGGTGTTCTTGACTTAATATAGAATCACCAAGTAAAACCTGTCCAGAAGACTTGTTCTCACATGTAGCAAACCAGTTAATGCAATAAAGATCACAAACACCAGTTAGGCCTGTTTGGAGATCGTGTTCGGAGCAACATTACTTGGATAAATTTTTACACTTGGATTTGTTATCGTCAAAACTAAATATAATCAACAATTATTGAGAGGTATTCCATGCAAATAACAAACAGTAGGGGTGAAAGCGGATCTCCTTGTCTGAGTTCTCTGCCTCCTTTGAAACCTCCTTGATCTTGGCCATTGATGTGGATTCTGAAATCTATTGAGGTGACACATATCATGACCCACTCGGTAAACACAGTTGGGAATTTAAGGGATTCCAACCCTTCATTTACAGAGTCCTAGCAAATCGAATCAAATGCCTTTTGCAGGTTCACTTTCAAAATGCATCTTGGGGAAATGTACTTCCTTTGGTAGCCCCTTGCAATGTCATGGCAAATCAATACATTATAGAGGAGTTCTCTACCTCTTACAAAAGCTCCTTGACTCTGGTGAATTATGTGTGGTAGGACTGTTTTGATCCTCTGGCAAAGCAGTTTAGAGATGCATTTGTATAATACATTGCAACAGGAGATAGGTCTAATTCAGTTGCTAATTGTGGGTTATCAACCTCGGGGAGTATGATGAGTTTTGTCTCACTAATAAATCTTAGTAAAGACCCTGTCAAGAAGAAGGATTGTATTGCTGAGCATATCATAAGGCCTTTTTTGTTCCATGTGGTTTTGAAAAAACCACTGCTAAATCCATCTGGGCCAGGGGACTTGGTATTGGGAATTGAGAAGATTACATCTCTAATTTCTTTGTCTGTAAATTTCTAGCACATTTGGACTTGCTGTTTTGCAGACAGAACCTGACCCTGGGCAATGACCTCCTGGCTAAGTGTTGATCTAAGTGCTGGCTGTTCTCCTATAAGCTTTTTATAGAATTACATCATGATGTTGCCAACTTTCTCAAACCCTTCTACTTGATTGCCCTAGTCATTCGTGATAGTGTATATGTATGTAGAGAGCTTCCTTTGTTTGGCTTTTGCAAAAAAAATCTGGTGTTGACATCTCCTTGGGTGATACATTCCATTTTAGTTTACTACTGCATTAGGGACAAACTGGATGAGAGAATTGTAATGTACCTTTCTCTAGCCTCTTTCTTTTGGTAAAGCATTTGTTCATTGCTTGGGTCATTTTGCAGGGCTGATTGAATTGTCTCTAGCATACTTTTTGCCTTGCTTTGTTGGGACCTGAGATCAGCAAAGTGGTCCTTATTTAGAAGTCTTAATTTAGCTTTCATTTGTGCCAAAAATTTCCCTAGTTGCTATGAGGAGGAAGAGTTTCCATTGATGGTAGTCCCTGAATTGATGATGGGCCAGAAATCCTTATGTTTACTCCCCATGTCACAGTATTGGAAGCTGGTCTTTGGCTTTGTAGAGGTAGGGAAGAGAAGGAGCTGAGGGTTATGATCAGAGAGAGCATTTGTAAGGTATTTGTTGTGTGTGAAGTCAAATGTCTCCCACCAATAGGTATTGCAAAAAGCTCTGTTTATTCTACTTCTTATAGTATTGTTGGTCCATGAGTAGTATGATCCTGATCAATTAATCTCTTGCACTTCACACATTTCAGTAAAACATGACATGTCCTCCAGCTCATGGTCTGCTACTTCATTCCCTCCTTGTCTGTCTGCTTTGTATAATACAGAGTTGAAATCACCTATGATGCACCATGCAGATGACATTTATTGTGTAATTTCATACAAATCAGTCCATAAGGATTGCCTTTGCATTTCCTGGTTCATTTCATGGACAAAAGTGATACAAAATCCTCTGTTTGTGCTCAGCTGTGTTGCTTGATAATGTATCATCTGTTCTGTCTGACTGAGTATATTAATTGTATATGCACTTGGTCTCCAAGCTATCAATATTCTGCTTTTGGGGTTTAAAGAGAAGTTAGTGTACCAATGCCACCCTGGGAAGACTGCAGCTGCAACTTTGTTAGTATTATGCTCTTTAACTTTTGTTTCAAGTAGTCCTACTAATCCCACCTTATTATTGAACAAGAAGATTTTTACATCTTCTTGCTTATTTGGCCAATTTAGGCTCCTAACGTTCCAACAGACAATGCTATCCATTGGAATTCACCTCCCATGGAACTGTACCTTGCTCTTGTATTAGCACAGGGCCCATAGATAGCAAATGGTACTGATTCTTAGACTAGGGGCTTCTATTTAGACTAGCAATTAGGGTGTGGATTGCAACGACCCTTCTTGTGACTGGAGTAAACTCTACCTCAGGGTTCCTTGGTTGGGATGCAAGGGGAAGGGGAGTTGTGGCCAATGCTGCAATTTCCTCTTTTGGAATTGGTCTCCACTCTTTTCTTACTCTTTCCTTCTTCCTGTAGAAAGTTTCCTCATGTCCATACATAAGACAGTGATTGCATTTTGCGGGTAGCCATTCAAATTTCACTTGTTGCCTTATTAACCCCCATTTTCATTGATAAAATCCACAAATTCAGGGAATGGCCCTTCAAGATTCACCTCTATGAGCAGTCTTGCATATTTAAGCATTGTCCTATCCCTTGTGTATTTGTCAGTTTTGATGGGAATGCCCATAATTCTACCTTTTTTACTTAAGCTACTCTATCCCCAGTATTTAATATCCAAATCAGGTAATTGGACCCATAGGGGCAAGGATTTTATAGATTCAGTGTGCAAATCCATTTTAGGGTTCCAACCTTTGACAAGAAATGGCTTGGAATCAAAGTAATATAACCCTTTCTTTTCCACTGTCAATTTGTCCTGCATATGCATGAACCTAACCAGAAAAACCCCTTTTTGCACTTGTATTATTTTGTCAAGCTCATATGCTGACCATATCCTTTGGATGAAGCCTTGCATAACTGCCAATGGTGGATTCGCTTCTAGTACAGAGCACAAGATAGCATGCTGCCAGTAATCAATTTCATCTTTAACATCATCCAATTCCACCTTTGCACACTTAACCCCATTAATTAGTGTTGAATTAGTATATTCAGTTTTGATGACAACAAACCCAAGTGTAAAATGCTCTTAAGTAATGTTGCTCCAAACAAAGTCCTCCAAACAGGCATGCACTGCTATTTTCAATATGCGTCTTAACTTGTTTGCTGAATGTTGAGAACAAGTCTTAAGAACAGGTCTCATACCTTGATGACTCACGCTCAAGTCAAGAACACCACCTCGATGAGTTGATTGTGTGTTTAGATCAGTTCCTGAACTCAAGCAATACAAGAACAACCTGGCAAACAGGCTAGGTGTTTCAAGGACAATCCAGCAAACAGGCCTTTCTGAACTCAAGCGATACAAGAACAACCTGGCAAACAGGTTGGTCTAGGTGGTTGGGCAGCGTATTCGTCTTGAACAAGATGACTGGATCTACAACAAGATGTCTTGGTAATTTAGGTTTTATTTTTTTTAAACTCTTGTTAATATGCCAATCTTGAAAAGTCTCTAACTAACCACTCTTGAATTGGTTGCGCTATTTGATTCAGAACACCAAGTTTGAACAACCCTGTAAACAGGGTACCTAGGGTGTTTCTGAACTGTAACGGCCAAACCCGGTCACTTTGGAAAACTTATTTTGGTTGGCCAAAAGCTCTAATATATTTTGATAAAATTCCAAGACAGCAATTTAAGCTGTAGGAAATCTTTTGATATGAAAATTACTTGGGAGATTTGCAAAACTGATTTTCAAAAATATTTACCAAAACCGAAAATATTTCTCTCTTATCCTTTGGAAAGTGATTAATTCAAAATTCAAGCTGAGATTCTTTTCCAGGTATTTCACGACTATTTTTAAGGGGAAAAGATAGTCTTTTATCCTTCAAAATCAAATCCCTACAATATTGGGAAACTCTATCCTCATTGGATCTTTTAGCCATTGGAATTCACTATGCTAAGCAAAAATCTCTCTTTGCTAAACATAGCTGATTTTATCACTTCTCCTTGTTTTTGACCGTTGGATTTTTTGTTTAAAAACTCAACATTTCACTCCCATTCATCAGATGAGAAAAAACGAGAAACATACACAACATACGCAAAAAGGGAGAAGTGCAAAAGTGGTTTTTCTAGTGAGAAGAATTTTTCGAGCTACTCTTGAGAAAAGAAAAACCGAGACAAGTTGTGTTTAAGCTGAGCTTTCAAGATATTGGCATACTAGGACTTCATTGTACCTTACATCTGCTTAAGTCAGAAGCACCCCAGTAAGGTGTTTTGTACTCCTGTTCTCAGATCAGAAAGTGAGTGAGTGTGTCCATAGTCGAGTGGACTTTGGACGTGTCCAATATAGTGTAATTGGACGTGGTGTAACCTGTTTTAGGGAAGAAGGTTACGTGGGTTACAAGTTGTAACAAGGAGTGTTACTTTTGTAACGTGTTCAGCCCGTTAGTGAAGTGGTTAAATCCTACACGAGGTAGATCGTGGTTTTTCACACCTCAGTTGGGCTAGAGGTGTTTTCCATGGAAAAATTGTGTGTGCTTTATTTCCGCATTTATCTTGTTGATTTTCACCTTTGAGCAAATTGAAAACATCTGGTGCAAACAAGTCAGAAGGTTGTTTGTAATTCAAGAACAACCTCTGCAATCAGGAGGATGTTTGTCAGTAAGTACGCGAAAATCGAATACCACAATTCACCCCCTTCTTGTGGGTAAGTACTCCTAAATTCAACAAGTGGTATCAGAGCAGGTTCTCTCACAAAAGGGCTAACACCTTGAGAGATTCTGAAGATGAGTACACCACTAGGAATCCTTGAAGGACAATCCATTACTCGGCCACCCTATTTCAACGGCCAACATTATAGTTGGTGGAAGAATAGGATGGAGAACTATATTCAGGCAGAAGATTATGAATTGTGGATGCTCATCCAGAACGGGCCCCTTGTTCCCACCAAGGTGCTTGAAGATGGTAAGAAGGTTCCCAAGGAACCCATAGAGTTTGATGCTGAAGATTATAAGAAAATGGAAAAGAATGCCAAGGCCAAGAAGCTATTATATTTTGGCCTAGGTCCGGATAAATATACACGTATCTCGGAGTGTGAGTCAGCCCAGGAGATATGGAATGCCCTCCAGGTAGCTCATGAAGGAACAAGTCAAGTCAAACAATCACGCATTGAGCTACTCATGAGGCAATATGAGTTGTTTGATATAGGTGATCGCGAGAACGTGATGGATATGTATACACGCTTCACCCACATAACAAACGAGCTAAAATCCCTGGGAAAATCCTTCACCACAGAAGAGCTGGTGAGGAAGATTCTAAGGATTTTGCCTCAGTCTTAGGAAGCGAAGGTGACAGCCATCCAAGAAGCTAAAGACATGAACAAGATCACCCTCGACGAGTTGATTGGCAATCTTCAAACCTATGAACTCAGAAAGAACTCACAACAAAAAGAGGAGCAGAAGAAGGATCTTGGGCTTGCCTTGAAAGCACAAGAGGATGATGACTCTGACCTTGAGGATGAAGAGATGGCCTTAATGACACGAAAGTTCAAGAAATTCTTCAAAAGGTCAAAGAAAACAGCAGAAGAAAGGACTTCAGTAAATCCAGAAACACCCCCCGAGAACAGTTCAGAGGGTGTTTTAAATGTGGCAAACCAGATCACCTTGTGAAAAACTGCCCTCTGCTTCGAGAAGAGCAGGAGTTCGAACAACCCAGAAAACAGGTTCGAAAACAACCTGTGAACACCTCAGGCAAAAGATTCTCGAAAGCTATGCTTGCTGCCTGGGGAGACTCTTCTGAGGATGAAGGTGAATCTGAAAGTGAAGGAGATGCTGTAGCTCTCATGCCACAAGGTGACTCAGACTCAGATGATGAATCCACAAACGGCTTGACTGATCTCAAGAACAAGGTACGTGGTCTCAATAAAGCAACTCTCGAAAAACTTTTGTATACCTTGATGGATACTTGTGCTGAATTGAAACGAGATGTCCGAGACCTAGAACTAGAAAATGAGATCCTTAAGAATGAGAAACTTGAGGCTGAAAGAGAAACTCTAGCTTCACATCAAACCATAAATGACGTTAGGGAGACCTTGATCTTGAACGAAGTAAAATATACCACCAATCAAGCCAAGGCAGAAAAGGAAACCCTTGAGCTTAAAGAAAAGGTCGAAGTTTTGCTTGCTGAAAACAAGAACCTGTCGGCTAAAGCAAAACGCACAGAACACGACCTTGCCACAAACAGGTTGTGGAACAAGTCCTCACAAGTCCTTGATTGGTTAAACGCTCACCACAGTCGAAACAAAAAGGGACTTGGATATAAGCCTAAACGAACCGTTTACCCAATCCATAGAAAGTATGTGGGATTACCTGAAAACATTGTTTGCTTTCATTGTGGTAAAACTAGTCACCATCAATATTCATGTCCTTTAAGAAGGTATGCCATTGAAAAGAATGAAAGGTATGTGAAACAAATCTGGATTAGGAAAGATGAGCGTTATTTGTCTAAAAGAATGGGACCCAAGTGGATCTGGGTTCCCAAAACTAACCCTTGATTTGTTTTGCAGGCTGAAGTGAGAGAGAACAAACCCACAAACAACCCAGCAAACAGGGTAAGAAACACCCTGGCAAATAGCTCAGAAAATAACCTTGAAAACAGGCAACTGTGGTATGTTGATAGTGGGTGTTCGCATGCGGAGAAAAATCAAACTTTCTCTCACTTACAGCTTCAACCAGTGGGAGCGTGGCTTTTGGAAATGGCAAGTCTAGGACAATTGTCGGTATAGGTAGCATTGGTAAAACTCTCTCCCACTCAATTGATAATGTGCACTTAGTTGATGGTTTAAAGCATAATTTACTAAGTGTGTCCGAACTGTGTGACAAGAACAATCTAGTGGTGTTCTCACGAACACATTGCTTGGTTGTCAATGCCAACACAGGAGACGTTGTGTTAAAGGGGAAGCGTCACAAAAATTTTTACAAAGTTTGTATTTCCACACTTCTCCAAAACAACCTGACTTGTTTGAGTGCTGTGAATGATGATATAATGCTCTGGCACAAGAGACTAGGTCATGCGAGCCCTACTCTTTTAAACAAACTTGTTTCCAAAGACTTGGTTGTTGGACTACCTTCCATCAAGTTTAATGATGACAGGGTATGTGAAGCTTGTGCAAAAGGAAAACAAGTCATATTGTCTTTTAAATCAAAAAGGTGTGTTAGCACTATCCGACCTCTTGAATTATTACACATTGATCTATGTGTTCCTATGAGGATAACAAGTAGAGGTGGGAAGAGGTATGTGCTTGTCATAGTGGATGATTACTCTCGATTTACTTGGACCCTGTTCTTGGCCTCCAAGGATGAAACTTTTGAGAATTTTATTGCCCTTCTAAAAAAGGTTGAAAAGAGAGTAGGACACTCATTGGTTAGCTTGAGGTCTGATCATGGTACTGAATTTGAAAATGCAAGTTTTACAGAATTTTGTAATACACATGGTGTTGATCATAACTTCTCAGCCCCAAGAACACCCCAACAGAATGGGGTGGTTGAGCGCAAAAACCGCACCCTAGAAGACATGATTAGGACAATGCTTATTGCTAGTGGTCTTCCTAGGAACTTTTGGGCAGAAGCTTTGAACATATCATGTTACATTATGAATAGATGTATGATTAGATCTATTTTGAACAAAACTCCCTATGAACTCTTCAAAGGCAGAAAGCCCAACATTATGCATTTAAGAACATTCGGTTGTAGGTGTTTTGTGTATAATAATGGGAAGGATGCTTTGGGAAAGTTTGATCCCAGGAGTGATGAGGCAATATTTCTCGGTTATTCCTCTCACAGCAAGGCATACAAAGTCTTTAACAAAAGAACCTTGTGCGTTGAGGGAAGTGTGCATGTGCTTTTTGATGAATCTAACACTTTGAATAAGAATGGTGCACAGGAAGAAGAGTTTGAATTAGGTCTTATTCGAAAAGAAGTGTTGCCCCATGAGAGACAAGGTAAGAACACCATGGAGACAACAGGCCCAGAAGTTGTTTCTCAAAACGGCAGGCAAGGTGAACACCAAACAGGGGGAAACACCGTTGAACCCTGTTCGGGACTATGTTCTTCAGGAACAGGCTTACAAACAGGTGCAGAAACAGGCTCAGGAGGTGTTCGTGAGCCTGATTCTCCAAATATTCCAGCTAGAGTATAGCATGTGTCTGTGGATCCACTTACTCCACGACTATGGAAGCACCATAGTTCACACCCCCTTGATCAAATTCTGTCTGATATTAACAGTGGAGTGCAAACTAGGTCTAAGCTTAAGAATTTCTGTGCTTTCTATGCTTTTCTCTCTAACATTGAGCCAAAGAATGTGAATGAAGCTCTTGCAGATTCAGATTGGGTCACAGCAATGCAAGAAGAGCTCCATCAATTTGAAAGAAACAGAGTATGGCACCTGGTACGTAAACCTGCAGAGAGAACAATCATTGGAACCAAGCGGGTGTTCCGAAACAAACTGGATGAGTCAGGAACAGTCACTAGGAACAAGACAGGGCTGGTTGTTCAAGGGTATAACCAAGAAGAAGGGATCGATTATGAAGAAACCTTTGCACCAGTTGCTAGAATCGAGGCTATTCGAATCCTAATAGCCTTTGCAGCTCATATGGAAATCAAGCTATATCAAATGGACGTGAAAAGTGCATTCCTAAACAGATACCTTAAAGAAGAGGTGTATGTCAAACAACCCCCTGGTTTTGAAAACAGTGAATTTCCTAACCATGTTTTCAAACTTAACAAAGCTTTTTATGGCCTAAAAAAAGCTCCTACAGCTTGGTACGAACGGTTGTCAAGTTTTTTAATTGAAAATGATTTTAGAAGAGGCAAGGTAGACAATACCTTGTTTCTACAATCTAAGGGGGAACATTTATTGATTGTCCAAATATATGTTGATGACATTATATTTGGTGCAACTCATCATGATTTATGCAATAATTTTCAAATATGATGAGGAGTGAGTTTGAGATGAGCATGATGGGTGAGCTTAACTTTTTCTTAGGCTTACAAATCAAGCAAACTCCAAACGACACCATGATCCATCAACAAAAGTATATCAAGGAGCTACTTAAGCGTTTTGGGATGGAGTCGGCCAAATCCATAGACACTCCTATTTCTCCTTCAACCAAGTTGGTTATGGATGATTGGAGTCCCTCAGTTGAGGAAAAACTCTATAGGGGCATGATTGGGTCACTCCTATACCTAACCGCTAGTAGACCAGATATTGTTTTTAGTATTGGTTTATGTGCCCGTTTTCAGTCTAATCCTAAGGAAACTCATCTTAAAGCTGTTAAACGGATACTAA
>JAKOGI010004144.1:0-33154 GCA_029747015.1 Carnegiea gigantea
CTCTTTTTCTATTAGATGAACCTTTTTCAGAGTGTAATGAAAATTACGAACAATTTTTGTGCTTTCATGTTTTTATCTTCGAATGATTCACCTTTTCTTCTGACAATTTATTTTGAAAACAATGACTATTTTAATTTTGAGTTTCATCTTTCATTGATTATTTACCCTTTCTCTTAAATGGTAAACATTTTTAATGAATCTTTTGATTTTTGTCTGATAAAATCTTAATTTTATATGGGTATTCATTTAAATTGAATGAATTTTAAATTTTGGGTGTGAATTTTTTGGATCTAAATAATGAATCTTTGATCTATGTATGATGGATCTTTCGGTTTAATTGGTGAAACTTTTGATATTGTAAATGATGAATCTTTGTACTATATGATGTATCTTTTCAGTGTGTGTAGTAATTACAAACATGTTTCTTGCAGTGTATTTTTTCTTACTTATATTGTGCCTTTGTTTTTTGCAGTATATCTTTTCTTACCTGTGTTGATATTTTTGATTTTGGCTATAAAAATAAGGCAGGCAGCTATGCGCAGGGCCAATTATATTGAAATGGCTATATTTATGCGTGTACTTAGATAGGTATATGGATATGTACCATAGAATTACTACACCTCTACCCTTGATAAGGTCATCCTGAAAAGAGGAATAAAATTAGACATGATGAACAAAAGAAACAAGAGAACGTAAAAGAAGAACATTCACCTTTTTGGTAGCAGTTTGACTTGAGGCATGGCGTCCGATCTCCACTAGAAGATCAACTCCATCACAAGCTTCAACAGGTCTGTATTCCCTTTCGATAAAGAAATCTTGAGTAAGTCTTTCTTATCTGGATTAGTGAGGAAGATGAGCCCTTCTCGAGCTCATATTTAAGAGCACTTGTTGATCAAAATAATGAAAGGAAAGCAAAAGAAAGCAAAGGAGAATGAGAGTACGAGGAGTAGCATGATTAAGGGATGAAGTGAATACTCCACAAGCATGCTATTTATAGCCAAAGCAAGGAGGAAGAGACCAAAGGGGAACCCAACCGGGTTTTCCCACCATTCATATGGGCAAATTCTCCTTGCAAGGGGTTAAATGCAAATAAACAAAAGACAAAAAACAAGAAGATAACAATTTCTATATCATTGGCCACCGCCACGGTGAATGTTTGCACGCGCCAAGTTTCAGGACCCTTAGTGACCAGGCTTGGATTCTATAACCATACATATAACTTCAAGTGAAGGCCATTACTTTGACCTTCGTTGCACTCCAATTCGGCCAAAGTGGGGAGCTAACTGTAAATGCCTAAAAATGACATCATATTTCTAATAGCCCGATGATGAAAATAATACCCCAACTTGCACTTTCGGGGCCTTGAGAGAGTACTAAGATTAAAAAATCGACTCTAGTAATAAACTAAGGAGGTCCGCGCAAAAGAGACTGGCAAAACCCCGATCAGTTCCCACATGAAGGGAACATGATGGGGCTCTCAGTCAAAATTTCTTTTTTTTACTTTACCAAGTCCTATTCTAATTAGGCTTATTAAACAAACCGTTAATAAAGTTAGCTTTTCATGTCTGACTAAGTAGAGTACTAATTGGATTAATTTCTTTTGATTAATTAATTAGAATTCTAGTTTATTAAGGCAACCTGTTTAAATTAAGCCTAGTAGGAGCAAAAATAGGTTTTCTTTTCCTAGATTGATTCACAGTCTCCTTAACTACTATATAAATGGGGCTGATCCTTTGGTTAAGAGGTCCTAATCATTGGAAGTCACAAACAAGGTATTAGAAAATACGAAGGAGAGCTTTAGGGCCACTTTCCTAAGAGAAGGTGCTAGGGTTTAATAAGTGAAATCAATCATCAGTTCAAGAAAGCGTCACTCCACTGAGTCCCAAGAAGATTCAAGTGGATTATTCCGAGGGTGCGTTTTACAACCTTCTTCCCTTTCTCTTTATTTCTTTTCATTTAGTTTAGTTGATTGTAGTTTGGTAAAGGTATAATCTTTAATTAGTTTCATCTCCACCACTGTAATACTTTGAATTATTTATCTTTTTACTCTCTTTTGGTGAACATTGCATTTTGATTTTATATGAATGAATAATTCTAATGTGGTGGATGATTGTGTGATGGTATAATTAAGTTTTGATATCCGGTGTTGATTATTAGCAGCCGTCAGTGATGGCGAGTAGTGATATGATGTAGCTCATTACGTCACCGTACCATCACCACCGATTCTAGATCTTGGACTCAAGACTATGGAGCCAAGATGTCTTCAACATTAGGGATTACTCGAGGGCCTTTTGAAAAATTTTTTGAAGCTAATTAATAGTTACTTTTGGTGTCATTTCTGATTTGCCCCTATATGTATCAGTGCACTTCAAAGAGTATAATTGATTTGTAAGTTTTTTCTGAAATTCACTGGTGCCTCTGTTAGCTAAGGTTGAATGTTTTTTTCCTTATTTTCCCTCTTATAACTTTTGAAATTGGGTCAATAGATTCGAATCCTGATAGTAGGTCATGTCTAGGCCAGAATTCAGAGTTAGAACTAGCATAAAAGCACGACTCATTTTTCAAATCAATTGCGTGTCAAAAAACTAGACCAGATTGAGCCACTTAGCAGAGAGGCTATGCCAAGGGAGCTGGGCCTCACTCTGGCCAAGGAACTACATTGGGCTCCTTGGTCAAGGCCAAGGCCCAATTTTCCTAATTTTGTAGTCTAGTTTTGATTGTTCTGCTTTGTAAAAAAACAAAAAAAATCAAATCTGCTTCTAAGAAATCAAGTGCCTAACAAGCGAATCTTACCGTTTGTTGGGGAATCACATAGGCTCCCTAGGTCCGCAGTCCTTACAATAGGCTTTAGAACAACTTTTTTTTTTTTTTTTTGGGGGGGGGGGGGGGGTTAAAGGGGGTAAGTTTTAAAATTAGAACAGCCTTTGGGGTTTTTTTTTTTTTTTTTTTGGGGGGGGGGGGGTTGGTTTAGTCGAGGTGGGTAGGCTTTATAATAGCTCTTTTAAGGCATGGCAGGGCTATGCTCGGGTTTTGAAATGCGTGGGCTCCAGAGCAGCTTTGGGGGTGGCTTGTGTTGAAGACCTTTTCAAGTGATAAATTACATTAAAACCTTCAAGTCATATTAACCAATTATAATTCAAAACAATATGATTAATAATATAGTTTGTTTACTTAGTGAAAAGTCAAATTCAAAAGTATCTCTTGTGAAGAAATTGATGGATAAATCAAGTTCATTAAAAAGACAATAATAAAGTGAGTATTTATAATATGCTATTCAAAAAATATACATTTTATGATTTAAGAAGTTATGTCTCCATGCAACTTAAAAACTAGTGAATAATCAGAAAAGAGTAGATTTTTAAAGCCCATAGTAGTGTTTGGTTCTTGCCTTTTTTATTTACTTTTAGATACAAAATGATTTTTAAGGTTTTTTGACTATTTTGATGTAGTTAAAGAAAGCCAACTTTGTGTTTTGTAAACAACTTTTGGTAATAGTTGTTTTGACCTAAAAAGTCAATTTGCAAAAAGTTAGGATGCGTACCTTTTTGTAAATAGTTATTTGTGTTTGTCTAAATGACAAAATTATTCAAGATTTTATTAAAATTACAAGGCATGCCACTACAGTAATAAAAAATCCTGATTTCTTCTATTCATGCTGCACCGTTTTCAACCTGACTTCTCTCTCTCCCCCCACCCATAGGCCATAGGTGTAATCAATCAGCGGTGGAGTCACATTTTGCAAGGGGTGTCAACTGACAACCCGATATAGAAATTCTGGAAAAATAAAAATCTACTTAACTTAGTCGTTACTGTCATGTACACTTGTCAATTCGGGCGGGAGGGTTAAGTACGGATTGAGTGTATTCGAGTTCGGGTAAAATAGGAATGGGGTGTATTTTGGGTTTTGGTAAAATACGGGCGGGTGTATTTCGGTTTTGCGAGTTTCGGGTCGACTCAACGGGTTTAGAGCATCTTTTTGTTAATTATTTTTCTTTTTTTAAAATTAAAAGTGGGGCTTATTTACTGCAAAAAATCGTCATTATTTAATGAAAAAACATGGTAATTGTAATTTTTTAAAAGAATATTCAAAATATGCAAACTTTTCATATGATACATGAACGTTATGTATGAAAGTTGCGTCACCTTTAGGTTGGACGGATAAGCTAGTACATTAAAGTAAGGTCAACAATAGGTCATGTCATTAATGTCAGCCCCTCTAGAGCAACTTAAAGGATTGGAGCGGTTTGACTTGCTAATAACTTATTCAATTATTCAATATATTTGTTAACCAGCCTGCCATTACCCAATTAGGTATATTTAATTAAGAGGTCAACCGTATATGAATATAATCGGCCCATTTTCTATTACTAGCATTATAGTTAAAGGCATATTAGAATGAAAACCAAACAAAAGGGAATTAGAGAAGTACAAGATATTATATTTTAATTATAACATCAAAAATTTAGATTTTGACAAAGTAATTTATCTAAAATAATGTTAGACAAATTCATTTCACTAAAAGTATAATAGTATAACTTACAGATTTTTAATATTTGGCTTATTTTTTTTGGTTTTCTTAAAAATAGATCGTTACTTCCCATCATTTCATGCCCATTCTTTTAAGTTGTCAAAATTATGAGTTGGTATGATGTTATTTTATGATAATGGAGCCGAAAAAGCAATAGTACTATTGTTTAATTTGTGAGTGGATACGATAATATACAATGTCTCTCTAAATAATTTGATTTAATGAATAGCCATTATTGTCAAGGGAATAAGTGAAAGATAATTAAAAAACAAGTATATAATGCTTGGGTCAAGCGAGCGGCTTTAGGTTTGGGTGGGTTTGACTTGCTAAATTGCAGGTTTTTTGGATTCAGTTTATTTCAGGTTCAGGTCGAGAAAATCATGTTCAAGATCCAAAATTTTCGAGCGGGTTTGGGTTGGTTTTTCGGGTCAGGTCAATTTTTGCCGGATCTAATGTGATGCATTGTGGATTGCTGCGGTGGTGCAGGGCCCTCCTTCAACTGCTTTAATTGTCAAGGGTCGCGTGTTTGAAACCTGCTCCGGTATCTTCTACACAGGCATGTTTTTAAAATTATTGGCTGTTGTTGTTTCAAATAAATATAAATTGCAAGCCTTTATCTACACTAAATTTAAGCTTCATGAGCTAATGAAATTTACATGTTTCAAAAAAAAAAATGTAAGAATATTATTCTTTTTTAAAATTTTACACTGTGAATAGCTGGTGAAAATTTTACATATCAAATAATAGTTTAAATAGTTTACAGTCCACCGCAATTTTAGAACATCTCCTAGACAAACCAAATATAACCATAAAATAAAAGTTTAGTTCGATTGGATTTACAAGGTACAACCATGTTATGAACGCCCTTAGATTTAGCCAAATGATGGACGTCGGAGATTTGTTTATGAGCGTTCAAGTTTTTAATTCCATGTATTTTGACAATTATCAATTCCTTTTTAGGGACATCATTTGAAATTTTTAAAGACATTTTATACAAATTTTCTAAAAATATGCAGTAAATGGGTACTTGGACACCATTGTGTAACCAATTCAGCCAATGGAAAATTATTACAATTGTAAAAATGTTTTTGCTCCAGAAAATATGAGCTTTGATTGCCCAGGGTTGCCTAGTCGCAAAACAGGCCCAACCAGGAACGAGACCTTTGGGGCTTTCATCAGAAGCCCAAATGGAACAGACGAATGGTGGCCCCCTTTTTTAGGGCTTTTCCAGCACAAAATTACCATCTTACCTTTTGCTGCAGGAGGTATAAATACTCACCTACCCATCTTGGGAACGGGATTGGGACTCTGATGTATTACACTCAACTCCCTCTCTTTTTTACTGCATTTATCTCTCTCGGACCCTCCCTTGACTTAATCATCGGAGAGGCATTCCCTGGAAAGGCATTTCCCGGATGACAACCCGGGGGTGCTTTTGTGCAGATTCGTCCAAGGAGAAGAGCCCAACTGTTGACCTGCATGTGCCATCACGTAAGCCCGAACTCTCATCCCATGTTATCATCGAAAAGGTAGGGGGATTCTCGAAACAGATTTGACGCAGTCTGTGGAGAAGAGATTGGTGAACGATGTGGTTAGTGAAGTAACACGAGCGCGGACAAAGAGAGATAATGCGCCCGTCACGGAAGTCCCAGTCCCTCCAGAGGCCGCGGATGCCTCAGAAAGTTCTCGGGCAGACCTTCGGCTGGTCGACGAGCACCTGGCCAGGCAGAGGCTTATGTCACGGTGGACGCCCTAAAAAACTTCATGTCCACCATGACGGATGCCATCATGCAGCAGGTCTCAAACAGGTGAAGAAAGCAGTGGAGGCTGCAAGTTCCGTGCAATCTCTTCCTCGCTTTGACTACATGCCTACCATGGGCTGTGAGCACTCCCATAGAAACGATCCCATGGTGTTTCATCGCCATAGCAAGGGGAGGAGAGAGGCTCCCCAAGCCCACAGAGACCGACAGTCACGGGAAGAGGACTGAGACCGTTCTATTGGGGCCAATGCCCATCATAGTCACCGTCCAAGCTATGGACGGCCAGCGAAGTCCACTACGACCTTGATGTCATATGCAACACACTCCCAACGAACCACCTGGTTCGAGGAGCAGGAGCAGACCTCGAGGCCCCGAGGTAATGTCTGTGAACGTCGACGGGCCCCAGAGCATCGCTCGGATCGTGAACGCACATGAAGTCCCCCCGGGAGAGGAACGACCGCGGTCTCACTGGCGTGACCAGACTCTGCCTAGATCCCCAAGAGTCGGTCCTCCCCGGGGAGTTTGTCCTTAGTGGAGGTGGAGAGGCATCCGTAAACCCCTATTAAAGTACCTGGCATGGTCGCTTGGACAGGGCCCGTCCCATTCTCCACATCGTTCAGTGCATAGATCGTCAATGCCCCATGCTATGGGAAGGTAAAAATGCCTACCCTGGACTTATACTGTGGGATCACTGACCTGGAAGAGCATTTAGGGGTGTATAAGGAGCAAATATATGTCCAAGATGTAGACGACGTTGCGTACTGTTGATTTTTTCCAGCTACCTTTAAGGGAGTAGCACAATCCTAGTTCAACGGCCTAGCACTGGGAACCATCTCCTATTTCCAAGACCTAGCCGACAGGTTTGTCAGCAAGTTCATTGCCAGCCATAAGGAGAGGCGAACAAGCGTCTACCTCTCGAAGATTAAGCAGGGGCCGTAGGAGTCCCTAGTGAACTTCGCCAAGCACTTCCATCAGGAGGCGGTCTTAATTCCCGATCTGAAAGATGGGGTGGCATACACCTCATTCCTCAACAGCCTGAAGAGTGGATGGTTTAGGTTCTCTCTGGCTGAACAGAAGGAGACTACCCTGGCGCAGGTACTAAGGAAGGCTGCTGATTTCATCCACTGAGATCTGCACGGAGAGCATGGATGCCCCTAAGAAAGCTAAGATCCCTATGGACAGAAACCCCTGGCCGAAGGATGAGCGACGAGGGAGGAGAAAGAAGGCCATGACTCGAGGTTGTCGACCCTCGATTCACCATGGATCCTAGGAGCATCCTCATAGAGGTAAGGGATCATCCTATGGTGAGGTTGCTGCTCCTGATGACTTTGGCACTGAAGCCCCATAATGCACGAAATACTGCGAGTTTCATGAGCAAAATGGGCATATGATTATCAAATGTTGGGAACCGAAGAAGGCCCTTCATGAGCTGGCGGATAAAAGACAGATTGACTGTTTCCTAAAAAGAGGTCCGCGGTTCCTTCGAAAAGAACGTGAACCCATGCAGCCCAAACCTCGGGACGAAGAATTCTCCACCGAGATAGTAGCAACTATCGCCAGAGGATACGCTGAGGGCATCACTCGGTCCATGTGGAAAGCTCAACTCTGAGGGGCCCAGCAGGTTCTCACCACTGAGCAAAGAAGTCGAGTTACATTACCCACAACAGTATTCGGTGGGGGGAACATGACCCACGCTTTACGCCCGCGCATGACGACCCACTGGTGGTAGAGATGAAGGTGGCCAGCAGCATTGTGTGAAGGATACTAATGGACACGGGAAGTTCAGTAGACATCATCACCTGGATCTGCCTGAAAAGCTTATATATCCGAGAAGGGACATCATCCCTCTGGTCCACCCAATCCTAGGCTTCAGGGGATAGGAGGTAAACCCTATCGGAATGAGTCGTCTTCCTTTACACTTTGGACACACAGTGAAGGAAAAGAATTTGGAGGTGGTCTTCTTAGTCGTGGACGTCCCTACGGCTTGCAACATCATCCCAGGGTGGCCCACCCTCCACAAGGTAAAGGCTATCATCGTTCCCTACTTGTTTCAGCTTTAGTTTGAAGCTGATGACGGGAGTGTAGGCACAATGCAAGGGGACCAATGCATGGCTCGATAGTATTACTTGGTGAGCATTCGTCCTCTCATAGAGCGGATGAACAAGCGAGGGCTCGGCAGTCCAGTTACGACTAGTAAGAAGCCTCGGACCAAGCCTCCTCTTCCTCCGCTAGCGGTGGAAGCTTTGGTTATACACACCCTGGCCTTAGCCGAGCCTGAGCGACCTTGCCCCAGGGCCGCAGATAGTATGAGGAAAGTTCCGTTAGAGGAAGAATGCCCTGATCACACGTTTCAGTTGGGCCGAGAAATAGAGGCCACTACCTGTCGCTCGCTGATCTCGCTCCCGCGGGAGTACCGAGACGTATTCGCGTTCGGTTCCGAGGAAATGTCCGGTATTGACCAGACCATCATGGAGTACAGGCTGAATATGGATCCGCTGTACAAGTCGGGCATCCAAAAAAAACGCCACATAGGCCCAGAAAGAGAGTGGCTGCCACAACTGTAGAAGTGCAAAAATTACTAGAAGCAGGATTCATCAGAGAGTGTCAGTACCCCGATTGGATCTCAAATGTGGTCTTAGTGAAAAAGATTAATGAGACTTGGAAGATGTGCATAGCTTTCACCGACCTGAATAAGGCCTGTCCAAAGGATAGCTACCCCGGCCCAAAGATCGATAAGCTAGTAGATGCCACAGCCAGGTACGTCTTGTTGAGCTTTATGGATGCTTTCTCGGGATACCACTAGATTGCCATATACCCGGAGGATAAGGAGAAGGTCGCGTTCATCACCGATCGAGACTTACACTATTATAAGATGACGTCTTTCGGGTTAAAGAACGCGGGGGCTGCCTATTAGCGAGTCGTGAACAAGTTATTCGAACCTCGCATTGGGGAGACCATGGAGGTTTATGTTGACCACATGATTGTGAAGATCACGCTTGACGACACAGATAGCCAAGACTCACGACAAACATTCGACGTACTTCAAACCTTCGGCATTAAGCTTAACCTAAAGAAATGTGTATTCGGGGTGCATTCGAGCAAATTCCTCGGGTTTATGATCAGCAGTCGAGGAATAGAGGCTAATCTAGACAAGATCCACGCCGGCCTGGACATGAAACCACCACGAAGCATGAAGGAGGTACAGTGACTAACGGCTTGCATTACAGCCTTGAGGCAGTTCATGTCTAGATCTACCGATAAGTGCTAGCCGTTCTTTCGCGTACTACGGCGGCGAGCGAGCTTCACCTGGAGTCAAGAGGCTGGCAAAGCCTTCCAAGCCTTGAAGGCATACCCATCTTAGCTATCCAAGATAACGAGTCCTCTCATAGGGGAAACACTTCTCCTCTATTTTGCCGTCTCCGAGCAGGCCATTAGTGCAGTCCTAGTGGTGGAACGAGCTAAAGAGCGAATCCCAGTATATTATGTGAGTCACGCCTTGGCCGGGGCCGAGGCAAATTATCCTCTCATAAAGAAATTTGCCGACACGCTGGTGATGGCTAGCTGAAAGTTGCGACCTTACTCCGAAGCCCATAAGGTAATCATTCTCACTTATTAGCCCTGAAAGAATGTCCTTCAGAGGTTGGATGCTTCTGGCCGGCTCCTAAAGTGGGCTATCGAGTTATGACAATATGACCTTGTCTTTGAAACTCGGCTTGCCATCAAAGCCCAGACCCTGGCCGATTTTCTGGCCGAAAGAACTGCTCCCACCTCGGACAATGACTTGTCCCCTCGTCTGTGGAATCATTATGTCGATGGCTCTTCCACAAACGATGGAAGCAGAGCCGGCCTCATCATTGAGGGCCCTGGCAGTGAGCAGCACGAGCACGCCTTGAAGTTTATGTTCAAGGCATCCAACAATTAGGACGAGTACGAAGCCTTGATAGCAGGGATAGGGCTATCCTACACCGCATGGGCCGACTTAGTTCGGGCATTTTCTGACTCCCTGCTGGTGGTTAGCCAGCTCAGTGGGGAATATGAGGCCAAGAAGATGGAAAAACACTATGCGATAACACATATCCCTGTTCAGAAAATCGACGGGCTGATGTGTTGTTGAAACTGGCTAGCTTTTCTAAAGATGGGAAGCCTAAGAACATCCAGTGGGAGACCCTGACAGAGAGAAGCAACGATAGTTTGCTATACAGTTGGGGGCGGTCTATTCACCATAGCGTCCGCCTTGGGGATCACAAAACTATACCTCATAGGCAGAAGGTATTTCTTTTCGAGTGTCGTCCTGTTTAAGGAAGGTATGACCTCCGGATTGGGAAAGTGAGTGCTCGGCCCACCCTGGGGTTCTGAGTGGGCGGGGCCCCCAAGAATGACCATCCCATCCGCCACAAGTTCAAGGACCGGCTCTACTTGCGCATGGTCCCTCTCCCTCAGTACGACCGTTCCAGAGCTACTCGACGCTCCCCTTGAAGAGGAGCTAGTTGACGCCCCATCCGAAGAGGAACTTGTGGATGCCTCATCAAAAAAAGAGCAAGTTCACGCCCCATCCCTGGTGGAACTAGTACTAGTGGGCACAACCTCGGCGCTCGGCCCTTGAGAAATCAAAGCAGAGGGAAGATTACCTTCAGTAGTCCCTTCGGCCAACAGCTCGTCTAGAGTCTTTATTTGAGGGGTGGATTGAGTCTTGGCCATTCTTCGTTCCTAGACATCAATCAGATCAGGGGTAGCTGTATTAATCTCGCACAGATAAGAAACCTCTTCCTCAACACTGAGAATGCTAGGAGTGGAGGACTACTCGCAGCTAGACTACAAAGGGGTGCTGGGCTTAAATATGGGCACTGCCTAAGGAATCTTTTTGGGCTCCCTAAACTAATTCTTTGAAGGGATGTGCGCTACCCCCGGCTATCAACTAGGGCTAAGAGGCTGGAAAATTGTGGGTGACGGCCCACTATCTGGGGGCCGGCCGGCCCCTCAGGGACATTCCCATTCGATGAACAGGATGAAGATGTAATCACACAAATATAAACATAACAACAATCTTCAAAGGAGGTACAAAGGCATTGTAACACCCCGAGTGTGGTTTAAAAGGATCGAAGTGACTACTTATATTACCAAAGGTGCACCTTTCTTTTCGGGAAGCTCACTTTTAAGAACTCCACAATTAAGTGTGCTTGCTGGGGAGCAATCTTGGGATGGGTGACCTCCTGGGAAGTTTCCCGGGCAGCGTGTGAGCGAGGACGAAGCATGCCGGAAAGACTTGTGATGATTTGTGGGGTCAGTCTTCGATCCTTGAAGCCATTGTTGGTAAGATCTGCGACCGAGAGGAGTCAGGGCATTACAGATGGTATCAGAGTCGACCCGCGACTGTGAGCTGCGACAGTGGATGGAGAGCCCATGGGCAGTCACCTAGCGGGGCAAAGATACTGGGTGTTGACCGCCGATAAAGAGGACTCGTAAGTCTGTTGGTTAGTGAGGCACAACGAGGACGTTGTGCGCTTCAAGTGGGGGTGATTGTAACACCCCGAGTGTGGTTTAAAAGGATCGAAGTGACTACTTATATCACCAAAGGTGCACCTTTCTTTTCGAAAAGCTCACTCTTAAGTATTCCACAGTTAAACGTGCTTGCTGGAGAGCAATCTTGGGATGGGTGACCTCCTAGAAAGTTTCCCGGGCAGCGTGTGTGCGAGGACGAAGCACGCCGAAAAGACTTGTGATGATTTGTGGGGTCAGTCGTCGATCCTTGAAGCCGTTATTGGTAAGACCTGCGACCGAGAGGAGTCAGGGCATTACTGGCATACTTGCAAAAGATAAAGAAGTTGAAGGAAGAAGTTGAAGGCAAGGTTGAAGGCACACACAGGTCCTTTGAAGATTCAAAGGAGAAGGTTGAAGGCGCTACAGTAAAGTTGAGAGCTAGATGGAGGAAGGGGCAGAACTTCTCTCTCTAAAACTTCATTTCTTTCGATGTGGGAAATAACTCGCCCTGAAGATCCCAACTTCGCTTACATAAGGAATGCAAGAGAGGTAGAAAGGGAGGCACTCTTCCCTGGGGGCTCGAGGGGATGTCACCCTGCACGTAGCACCCAAGGTGACACATGGCATCTAAGAGCAAACCTGTACAGTTACGATGCTATCTATAAGCCCTTCAGTTTCAAGGGAAGCTGAGGATCCTCCGTCTTGGCCTAAGGGTCGGGCAAAACACCTTTAGCCTCAATGGGGGCTACAGATCATACAGCTCGACCCAAGGGCTAAGCGACACACCTTTAGCCCCAATGGGGGCTCAGAACCCTGTAGCTCGGCCTAAGGGACAAACAATGCACCTCTAAGCCCCAGTGATGGCTACGAATTAGGCAGCGCGATCTAAGGGTCAGGCGATACACCTTTAAGCCCCAATGGGGGCTATAGATAATGCAGCTCGGCCTACGGACTGGATGATATACTTTTAGCCCCAATAGGGGCTAAAGACCCTGCAGCTCGGTGTAAGGGCTTGAAAATACACCTTTAGCCCTAATGAGAGCTAAAGCCCTTGCAGCTTGGCTTAAGGGCAAGCTGCAGGGCCGAACTATACAGCTTTAGATCCAATGGAGGCTAAGGATCCTACAGCTCAGCCTAAGGGGAAGGTGATACACCTTTAGCCCTAATGGGGGCTAAGGATCCTGCAGCTCGGCTTAGAGGCCAGCAGTCCTTTGTATAGCCTAGAGGCTAACTACCACCCTCGTATATGTGAGTTATACAAAGCAGAACATAACAAGCATTGAACAGGGACTCATGCCCTTAGTGAATAAAAGGAACTTCTCATTATAACTGTGGATCAGTACATAGCGACCTTACAAGATAGAAAGAGCAACAAAGAAAGCGAAATACAGTAGGACCCCTATTCCTACTCCTCATCGCAAGGGCATCGCTCAACCTCAAGTCTTCTTCAGGGCCGCTCACTAGGGTAGGGTTGGCAATCAGGACAACAAAACGGGGAATCTGCGCTCTCCTAAGTGTTTCCTTGATTCCCCACAGCCAGGACTCAATAACATCCCATTTCAACTTTCACAGGGCTGACATCATGCAATCCATCACGATCCTGCTCGAAAGTGAAAGCTCTGCGGCTTCGTTGAGCACCATGGCATAAAAAAATGGACTGCGTCATCTCAGGAATACGGGAATTATGAGTGTATCACATTGCCATGAGAAGGTTGAAGTTAAGGCAAAGACTATGGTGCTTCTTAGGAAGCAAACTAGGTCGGAGAATAGAGGGTTCCCTCAAGGACCAAAGGAAGTTTTCCCTAACGTACTGCGCCACCTGCTCGGTGCTGAAGAAGTTGGGAAACATGTCAGGTCCTATATCTCTCTCTACCGCTGTAGTTCTTTCTCTCACTACAAAGGTTGAGAAGACTGGTTAAGTGATGCTTCCCAGAAGGTTTCACCCCACGTTTATAGAGGGAGGTGGTATGCCAAAGAGCAGCACATTTTCCAAAGAGACAGCGAAACCAAGGAGCCGCTTTATCCTCGCCACGTGGCTCCTGCATCCTAGAGATTGTTCAAGGCGTCCCTAAAGTTCCAAGGATAGATCACAGCCCAGAGGACTGACCGTAGGCCGACCACCGCAAGTCCCTGACCCCAAGGCCAATTAATGAGATCGCCCGCAGGGTATGGGAAACGGGATCTATCCTCCGATCTCCCTTGGGAGCCGAGGGCCTGATAGGTTCGGGATACACGTTATGGCCATATTTGACTGCCATAAGAATGAAATATAAAATACTCACGGAGAAATCAAACCCTAACATAGAGGGGAAACATTTTATTATCAAACACCAGCGATTACAGATATGCCTCACAAGGAGGAAAACGCAATACCATGCATAAAACAAGGAAAGATTTTGAAAAGTCCAACAATACTCTCCATCACTAGAAGGGGGTGGGGATCATTTGAACCTAAGCTTTCTTCCTGGCCATCCACGGTCCCGGGAGCACCCTCAGGGGAGTCCGCTGGTGAAGCTGCTCCTCCAGAAGGCCGAGCCTATCGACATTTAGCCAAGACTCAAAAGAGGTCCATCATAAGCCTTCAAGGGTCGCCCTCAAGTCCGCGGCCATAAACCTGTCTGCTAGGCCCAGTTCTACAACATCATTAAGTAGCATGGCATAAAAGGTGGCCTAGACCATTTCGGGAAGTTTGAAGTCACGTGCTGTTTTCTCCGCATCGGAAAAAGTGAAGCGTGGACATAGGTCCCGATAGTCCTCGGGAAGTGCACAAAGGGGGCGCGAGGCACTCCTCCAATGCCACGTGAAGGTTTTCCTGACATGATCAGCCATTTCTTCGGTATCATAGAAGGGGGAAAAGGCTATGGTGAGGATGGTAAATCGTGACTCTCTCTCTACAACTCTTATCTCTCTCTCTCTCTCAAAAGATTTGAGAGCACTTTCAAGTGATCTTCCGTAGGGATGCCAGCTTTGCCTTTATAGAGAGGAATAGAAGGGACTAAAGGGGGGCCACACATTCCTAAGATGCCTCGCATCAACGCACCACTCAGCTCTTACCAAGTGGCAATGGATTGCCTAGTGTCCGGTACAGATATCATCATCACAAAGTCTCCCTATCCTAGAGAAGGACCATGAGGCCGCCCATTCAGATCCTGGACCAGAGGGTTGAGCCTCAAATATCATATAATGTGGCCTCGATAACTGGGCCGCATGGACAATGAATACAAGCAAAAATGCAAGGGCTAAGACCAAGCTCCCATAAAGAAAGCCATTGTTTTATTATAAATGCTTACGGAGTACAACCCAAAAAAATAAAAAAGAAGAAACAAACGCACAGAATACCTGTCCCAAAGGCCGTTCCTAGCCGAACTTCACTCCTTACTGCCATCACTGGAGCTGGAGGTTTGGTCGTCTGACCTAAAGCTTTCTTCCTCCTTCAAGTTGCTGGATGCTTCTTACTGGCAGGCCTCCAAGATCCTACCCCTGTTATGCCCTGCCCATGCTTGGAAGACGCTCTACCACAACTCCTTGAGGGCTGACTCCATTACCCCGATCATCCACCCATGAGGGACACCGAGCTTCACGACATTACTAAGGAGCATCGCCAGGAATATCACCTGGGACAACTTGGGAACCTTGTAATCTCGGGCATACTCCTTCGTCTCAGCAAGGACAAAGTCCGGGCATAACTCTTCGTAATTGGACGGTAGCAGACTAGGAGGAAACGCCATCTCATCTGCTGTCAATGAGCGGGGGACTCCATATTAGAAAGGAAGATACTTCAGTATAAAGTGTATCTAAATGCAGCGTGAAAACCTGGGTTCTGAGGCAGCTCCTCTTTATACCCCAAGGTCGACGGAATTTCGTAACACCAGCTAATCTCAGAAACCGAAGAGCAACACTACCCGACAGACAAGTGTAAGATCATGAGAGGCTAACTAGCCAAGGACAGTTCATTCCCTGAAGACCCACCAACCTCCATTACACCAAGAATACTCCACATTTCACCTAACTATCTAGGAGGGCCCGCGTGCACGTAAAATGTTAGGGGCAAAATGATCAAGAAAATATGACTTTCCTTGATCGCCCAGGGTTGCCCAGTGGCAAAACAGGCCCAACTAGGCAAAGTAGGCCTAAAACGGGACCTTTGGGGCTTCCATTAGAAGCCCAAATGGAACAGACGAACGATAGGCCCCTTTTTTTGAGGTTTTCCAGCATAAAATTATCATCTTACCCTTTCCTACAGGAGTTATAAATACTCACCTACCCACCTCGGGAAAGGGATTGAGACTCTGATGTATTACACCCAACTGTCTCTCTTTCTTACTGTGTTTATCTCTCGTGGACCCTCTTTTGACTTGGCCATCGAAGAGGCGCTCTCCAGATCGCAACCTGGGGGTGCTTTTTGTGTAGGTTCATCCAAGGATAAGAGCCCGGCAGCTGACCTGCACGTGCCATCATGTAAGCCCGAACTCTCAACCTACGTCATCATCGAAAAGGTACAGGAAATTCTCGTAACAGTTTTATACAAATTTTCTAAAACTATTCAGCCAATGGATAATTGTTACATGCTTGTTTAACCCCGATACCCTTAATTTGAAAACTAGCTATGTCACTATAATCAATTGTGTTTGCCGACATCAAAGTAAAAAGGATACATGTAAATTGGAAAGAAAAAGATACTTGACAAGATTAAAATAAATGATAAATATACAAGTTTCAATTCACAACCAAAAAAATCATCAACTGAATAAAAAGATAAGGTTGTAAGGCGTGGGCATCAGATGAATACATATAAATTGAAATGAAAATAAGATAAATCAGGAATAAAAAATTATGTAACACTAGTTAAAAAAAATAAGGGTCCAAGGATTAAATTAATTTTTACATATGACACAAATTTAATTCCTTTTGAAAATAAAATAAAATGGTCATTAAATAAAGAATCATGTTCAACTAATAAGTAATGTAGAGAAAGGACATAAATGGAACTCTAACAAATAATATTTTCAAGAGTAGGTGGTTTTACCAAACACTTTTTCTTGAGATACCTGATTAAAATAGTTAATGCAAGCAACCAATTCAAATAACTTATAGCTAACCGTTAATACAAACAGCTAACAACTAAACGTCAAACAGGGCCTATAATCCTTAATCGAGTGATCTAACTTTATGTTGGAATTCATTCCTCATATTTGAGTCATTTCAATTTATACTATTCTATTATATTCATCTATTTGTTGTGCCTGTCCCCTCTTCTATATGGTTAGCTAATCATCGTGTAATATACTGATTAGATATATAGTCATCTTTTCTAGGGGGGTGTGAGGGATTAAATTTCCTTGCTCTAACAAAGCCTCCCGGAGAAAACGGATATATACAACCTAAGAGCAACTAGAGGTGAAGTTACCTTCCACCAAGATTTCTTCCAGTTACCTAGATCTGAATTTATGGGAACTATATAATATTTATCTAATAGATTTCTTTTTTATTGCACGAGATGATGAGATATATGAAAAGAAATGAGATAATCATAAGCAAGGAACCCGAGCTTCTATGGTCTCGGTTTTGTTCTTCATTGATCGGCCATGCAAACACACGCCATATATTACAAGAGGGTAGGAGGATAATTACATTAACCGTAAACTACTTGGCAGCTAAGCAACGCATGATTTGGTAAGCATACAATTCTACCATCATAAGGACATTATCATATCTACAAGATTATCACATAAGGAAATAAAATCTTTGCACAATATTTTCGTAGAATATTTTCTATTCTATCACTCCCCCTCAAGTGGGAGCATTCTAATTAACGATGCCCAACTTGGATCGTAGATAAACAAAGTGGTGCTTGCGAAGAGCCTTAGTAAATATGGCAATAACTTAACTCTTCAAAGAGATGTATCGAGTCACCAATTTGCCTGATAGAAGTCGTTTCTGAGCAAAATGACAGTCCATCTCAATGTGGTTTGTTCTTTTATGAAACACAAGATTTTTCGCAATATGTAACGCCGCTTGATTATCACAAAATAATTGCATAGGATAGGGAATAAAAACCCGTATGGAAGCTAAAAATGATTTAACCCAGATCAAATCACTAGTAATTGTACCCATGGCACGATATTCTGCTTCAGCTGAGGAGCGGGACACTATAGTCTGCTTCTTTGTCCTTCACGAGATGGGTCATCCTCTTAATGTTACAAAATAGCCAGTGAGTGATTTTCGAGTGAGTGGACATGCCCCCCAATTAGAATCACAAAAGCAACAATTCTTAATCATAGTCGCTCCTTGAGAGAATGCCTTGCCTCGGATTACCTTTGACATAACGGAGAACTCGACGAGCTGCTTCGATATGAGTCTCCCGGGGCGCTTGCATAAACTGGGACAAAATATGAACTAAATAGCTCAACTCAGGCCAAGTAAGTGTAAGATAGATAAGTTAGCCCACTAATCGCTGGGACTGAGTGGGATCCTAAAGTAACTTCCCAGTTGCTAAGCCCAATTTGTGATTAGTCTCCATAGGAAAGTCTGCTGGCTTCGCTCCAAGGAGCCTCCACTCTTTAACAATTTCAATGACATAACATAGGAATAGGCCCTTTTCTTTTCGGGCCACTTCAATACCTAAAAAATATTTGAGTAGGTCCAAATCTTTGCTGCAAAAACACCGATTAAGGTAGGCTTTGAACTCGGCACATATATTATCATCATTCCCCTTTAGTACCAAATCAACGACATAAACCAATAAAGCCATAAATTTACTACTCTTTATGTATGTGAAGAAAGAGTAATCGGCATAAGATCAGACAAACCCATAAGCGCGTGGAGGATAACTTCGCAAACCATTGTTGAGGTGCTTGTTGTAGGCCATATAAGGATTTCTGAAGCCAACAAATTTTGGTAGGACTTGTGGTCTTGAATCCAGGAGGCAGAGTCACATAAACCTCCTCGTCTAAGTCCCCACGTAGAAAAGCATTATTGGCGTCCATTTGAGGAAGATCCCATTCTTTTGCTGCTACTACAGAAAGAAAACAACGTATACTTGTCATTTTTACAACTGGAGCAAATGTCTCATTATAATCAAAACCTTCGATTTGCTTGTCGCCATGAATCACCAAGCAAGCTTTGTACCTCTCAATACTCCCATCAGAGTTGTACTTAAACTTATACGCCCATTTACGATTAATAGGCTTGCATCCCTGAGATAAATCAACAATGGACCAAGTCTGGTTAGTTCCAAGGCTTCAATTTCTTTGGCCATTGCATCCTGCCACTTAGAATTTTTTACAATTTCATGGAAAAACCTAGACTCCACAATTTTGGTGATAGTAGCTAAATAATATTGATGTGAATCAGAACAATTATCTCATGTAACATAGTTAGCTATGGGATACGAATTACCTGAAGATATTTTTTGGACTGTGCTTGCACTGGAAGAGGGTGCTTTAGACTGAGCTGTGTAGCAAACATAGTCTTGTAGATGCTTCGGTGTTTTCCAAGCACGCTTGCCATTATCGACATATCCCTGGGCTACAACTGGATCTATTGGGCTAGAAAAGGTGCCCCGCTTGATGCCAGAATCTCCCCAAGTTTATTGGGTTGTACGTCTTGGGCTAGAACAGCATCCTGGGCCTGGAGTGATTCGGCTAAACCCAGTGACTGTTGATGCATGTCGCTTGCCAACAACATCTTGTGGCCCATCATTAGATGGATTGGGCATCTGGGATCCACCAGGTTTGCCATTATTGTGTTGGACTGGCCCAGATGCTACATCAGACGGCGCTGCACTGGGCTGAGGCCGCATTGGATTTGTGTTTAGTTGGCACATATCTGGGTGGTGTCCAAGGCCGAAATCACCTAGATTGTCATTAGAATGCCAGCCCAGATGATGCTCTAATTGGCTTAATTCACCATTTTCTGAATTTCTTTGGATGCAAATGGGTAAGTTTCTTCATGAAATATCGCATCACAGCTAACAAATATATCCCCGATTTCAATAACATATAGCTTCCAGCACTTTTTACCATCCGGATACCCTACAAATATGCATCTTTTACTGTGTGCTCCAAACTTATCCTTTTGCTTTTGTTGTCATGTGCATAACACAAACACTCAAACACCCTAATGTGATCATAAGAAGGCTTTGTCTTAAATAATTCTTCATAGGGGGTTTTGCCATGGACGTTAGTGGGTGTTCTTTTAATAAGATGGGCTGCGGCTAACACATATTCTCCCCAAAACTTACTAGGTAAATGGGCTTCAAAACGAAGGGCCGTTGCAACATTCAAGACATGGCGATGTTTTCTCTCTACCCTTCCATTTTATTGGGGCGTATCAACACAACTAGTTTCATGAAATATTCCCTCCTCCTTATAAAACTTTTTCATAGGAGTGGAAACAAACTCGCTACTATTATGACTCCTAATGGTTCTAACTTTTATACTAAATTAGGTTTGAACCATAGCGCAAAAATGTTTAACTAATTGAGATGCTTTACTCTTGCACTTCATGAGGTATATCCCAAACACAACGACTAGCATCATCCAAGACAGATAGGAAATAGCTTGCACAACAAAAGGACTTGACAAAATAAGCACGCCATATGTCGCAGTATGTCGCAGTGAATAAGATCAAATGGTTTTAATGCTTTATTCTCACTAATATTAAAAGGCAATTGAGTCTGTTTTGCATTTAAGCACACATCACACAAGTCCTTTTGACAACTGCTACTACTAACCATTCCTGAAATAATATTAGATAAACTGGATAGTGTCTGATTTGACGGACGCCCCAATCTTCTATGCCATAGTTCATGAGTTATAACTTTGTTTGCTTGAGCCTGTGTCGCCGCACCTTCTTCGTAGAAATTAGCCCCCTTTCTATGCTCACCTGATCCAATCCGTGTCTTTGTAGTAAGGTCATGTACTACACATGACTTATGAGTGAATCTTACAGTACAACAAAGATCCTCAATTAATTGTGCAATCGATATCAAGTTGCAATTTAGGCTAGGCACAAAAAAAAACCCTCATGTAACACCAACATGTCATTTAGCCTTACGGATCCTATCATATGATATGAAGCACCAGTATCCAAGAGCCAATCACAGTTATCGATAAGTGTTCGTGATTGTCTTTTGGAGTCTCAATGAGACTTAGCACTTTTTATACCTGTTCGTCCTAAATTTTGGACAATACTGCGTGCCCTTCTTCGATTTTTCTGTTGTTGCCATTTGAAACCTGGGCCGAGTTCACCTGCTCTCTTAGTGAGTAGCCACCACGCCCGTGGCCACTACTGTTCCTACCTCTGCCGCGAGCGCCTTTGCCCCGGCCGCGACTGCTATGTCCACCGCTTGTGTTCTACCCGATGGGATATGCTACCAACTCGAAACAATTAGAATCCTCACATTTGACCTTGGCGCAATGCTTGCAACTTACCCAATCCCCACTCACTTGTCCTCCTTTATTGTAGTGAGTAACGGCGAAAGCGACTACATTTTCATGTTTATGATCCAGTTTGCTCATCACTCTCTTATGGTTCTCTTCTTGTTGAACCATACTAAATATTTTTTCAAGCAATAGGAGAGGATCCAAAGCAAGGATTTGAGAACGAACGTTTGAAAATGCGTCATCATCTAAGGCCATCAAAAATTGATGGACCCGATCTTGCTCGGCCATCTTAGCATACTTGCTTGTGACCTCACACGTACAAATTGGGCACTTTATAGTATTTTCTAGTTCATTCCAAAGTCCCATCAACTTTGAGAAAAACTCGACCACATCCAGTTTGCCTTGCTTGCAAGAGGCAATCTCGATCTTTAACTGATGAATTTTTGGCACATTCGTTACTACATATCTCTTCTGAATATTTTCCCATATGGCTTGAGCCGAGCCAGCGTGAGCGATACTTGCGTGTAGTTTAGGGTCTGTAACGTTTAGAATCCATGAAGTGACCATGGAGTTTACAATAATCCATGTATTAGCCTCGACCGAATAGGCTCCCTTTTTCATCTCCGGCTTAGAGATTGTACCATCAATGAATGCCACTTTATTCTTTGTCATTAAGGCAGTTAGACCGACCTTCTCCAACAACTCATAATTCTTGCCACCGAATTTGAGTGCGGTAATGATCGCCCCAAGCGCATATGAGGGATGAAGGTAGTAGGGTGATTGATTATCAATCACAAATTCTTTGGTTTTGTTATCACTCATCTTGCCGTTTTCTCTTGTGTTTTAGTTTCAATAGGATATGTATCATTGCTCTAATACTATGAAGAGAAACGAGATAATCATACGCAAGGAACCCGAGCTTCTATGGTCTCGGCTTTGTTCTTCTTTGATCGGCCATGCAAAAACACGCCGTATTATACACGAGGGGAGGAGGAGAAGAGTTGTGCTAACCCTAAACTACTTGGTGGCTAGGCAACGCATGATTTGGTAAGCAAACAATTCTATCGTCATAAGGATATTATCATATCTACAACATTATTACATATGGAAATAAAATCTTTACACAATATTTTCTATTCTATCAATATATCAATATCATCCTTAGTCCTAACAATTTTAACAATTCGTTTGCCAGGATGGTTAGGGTTATAGCTACAATACCTCATGGTACGACAAGAACGTATTTGGAAAGATCAAATTACAATTTATAATGTTAAAGGTACATCATTCTTTTTCGGAAGCCCAGGTTGAATAACAACCGGTGAAGTTCAACTATTTTACTCAACATCTCCACCAAATGAGGGTCAAGCTATAATAAATAGTTAAATTACACAACGCAAAAGAACAAAGTATAGTTGTCAACTTAGCCGTTATGATTATTGGAGTGTTTGAGATGTCAAGATTGAGACTCCAGGATAACTTTTTTTTGGTTTTTTTTTTGGGGGGGGGGGGGGGGGGACATGCTGCGACTTCACCAGAAAAATTAAGGCTTATACTTCCATGCTATATGTTCTCTTCTGACTTTGGTAGGAATCCAAGATGTTCCTTTATAAAAATAACAATAATGAAAAATACAGAAAAGGAATTTAAGTGTCGATGAGTCAAGACCGCAATCCTAATTTGCCCCTATTTAAGTTGAAGATTCTTATCTTCCGGAGTCGATTCATATTGAACCTAAGAAAAACCTTACACTGTCCTAACCCACAATTTTTGAGGGTTGGACTGCTCAGCTTTTGCTGATTTTAGACCTGCTATTCAAGTCTAATTTATAGCTCAGTCTGTTGAAGGTGGAAAGGGGTGCAAAAATAGAATTGACTATTTTTCTTTTTTTTTTTTTACAAGAAAGAAAGGTACAATTTCATTAACCATTAATATGTCATTCTACTTCTAAAATATAAATTTGACATAAACAAATACAATTTTTACTATCAAATAAAATCCTAACACCAGCATGGGATCTAATTTAATACACATCAAATGCTCGTCTTCCCACATAGATTGTTGTTTCTCCATAATACAGTTTGAGAAAGAGATGCATAGATATAATATTTTTCAATAGGTTGTGGATCAGGACATGGCAAGGTTTTTCGCGATAATACATTTATCTCTATTCTGCAATGGAGAAAAGGAAACCCTTAATTTTTGAGGGGGAGGACCCCCATATTAGGTGAGGTGTGTATGGGGCTAGAATCTCATCTTAAAGGGCATTTTCATTTTTATTAAGTTGTCCACTCTATATTTGAAGGTGTCTCCATTTCTTTTCTCATCTGCTGTTGTATTAAATATGCCCTCAGGCTACGACAACTATTATTGCATTTGTGGTTTAATTTGCTTTTGTTTATTCTTGGGTGCACAACCGTCTATCTTGCTTCGTTGATTGCATTTATGTCATTTCGTTTTCACGTCATGGCCCGTCAAAAAAAAAAAAAAGAGAGAGAGAGGAAGGGGCTAAATGGGGTGTTGGTACAACAAATACATTCGGAGCCCTGAGATGTCTTGGCCGTTAAGGTACCTGGCTCTTGTGGCCATGAATTCATCTTTTCAATTTTAATTTGTCGTGTTTTTAATTATTTATAATTTTTTAACAGTTAAAAAAGTCACTTCAAGGTATAATCTTTTTCACCTGAGTGAAGGCAAGTGCTAGGAAGAGATCTCATTGAATTGTCCTATATTGATTTTCTTATAGTATGTAATCAAATGTTTTTTTTTTTAAATCTCCCTTTTATATTAGATCTAACTAAAATATCCTTAAACCTCAGGGGTTAGGCTTCCATGCACTAATACAAGATATCATATTGTGCTCAGGTGAAAAATCCATGGTATGGCTTTGAATTTGATCGTATACTATCAAGGGATACAATATGCAGTTGTATGTGCAGGGAATCCACGTAGGGAGATACGTCATGCATAATCCAAGTCTACATTCATATAAGGAGTCTTGGTTAAATTGGGTAGAAGAGTTTAATGTAATAATGTTAATTACCCTTACATTATAAACTTACAACGAGGTGTCTAAAATCTGTAAAGATGAAAAAGATAAATTTGGACTATTTTTTTCAGTTTGAATTGTAGGGACTAAACCAAAATACCTTTGTAAACTTCATATATTTTGTTTCTGTGGAGTAACGAATAGTTTACTGTTCTTTAAATACAGGATCAATAAGAACCAATCTCTATGTGATTTTATAATTCAGGGATAAAACTGCTACATCAGATTCCCGATACCCCGCCTAATGGCAAAATTTTTGAGGTATTGGATTTGAGTTTGGATTAAAAAGTTACAAAAAGGTTAACTAATCTCAATTACCCACAAAATTATAAACTTGCAAAGACGTTAATTCTATTAACGCTTAAATTTTGCACTTCATAATAACATTAGTTCAAAATGGTTTTGACTTTTGGCGACTTCGTAATGATATACAATGATACACTACTCACTTGTGTTGTTATGGCACCAAACAAAAATGAATACTAAAAACTTTTGGCGACTTGCCAATTTGTGATTATTTTGCGTAGACTTCAAGTGATCTCTATAACACACTTTACTTTTAGTTTTTGGGAGGCTAAAGGTCAAAAGCAAAGTACAACTAGTATAAACTCAAAAGTGGTACAAAGAAAGCAATTTTAACAGACAGTCAGCAACCAGCTCTTAGGGCACCAAACAAATTGTATTGAATAATGAATACCAAAACGTAACATAATATCAACGGCATATCCTTAGTTCTTAGAAGTTAATGTCTTCATAATCAGGGGAGAAAGAGAGTTGTTTTTTGAGAATTACCTTCAAAGTCTAATGCTAAAAAGTCTGAAAGGCTCTCATGTTTTAGAAGGATATCGATCCTCAACTTTATAAAGAAGGTTCTAACCTAGAATATTATAGTTTTTCCGATTTGTTGACGCCTTCAACTTGCAGTCCCTAAGTCCACGAGTCTCTTCACAATAATTGAATTCAAAAGAAGTGCACTACCCATAATACGTTTTACTTTACAATTCTTGCTCATGTGCTTTTCCCTCTATGCCTCAAAAGAAATGTACTATGAAAAAGCTTTAAAAAGAATAAAAAAAATTGCAGCATTATCGCAATGAAATTTAGACCTCATAAATTCTTGATACAAGAATTATCAAATAATCTCATATCACCCTTAGGTGGCCCTCAAAAATTGTTTCCCATTTGGCATTGATGAGGGGAAAAAGAGGCTGAACTGAAGTTGAGTCGATAGAAAAAGTGTAAAGGGTCCTGCAAAAGCGAAATCACGAGGCAATCAGCAAATAAAGCGTAAATGGAGTGGCCCGTAGTATGGCACCTGGAAGCTACGATGACCACTGGTTTAGGTTTCAGCCTCGGCCTGGAACCTATTTGGTTTCATTTCTATTGACAAACAATTATAGAGAAGGTGTCTTATTCGAGAAAACGATCAAATGAAAACAATCGAGTTATCTAACTCCCATCAATTATTTCTTTAGCAAGGATAGATGCTCCTACAAATTATAAGGTAGACTTAAAGTTATAGATTCGGTCTATTATATATGATAATTTCTTTTACTTCCTTAAAATTCATCTCTCACCGAAAACCCTAGCCTTCTCTTCTCTCTCCTCCTCCTCTTCTCTAGGGAAAGACTAAAAAATCTCTTGTGGTTGAAATGAACTACCGTTGATAAATTTGTCAATGCATTCTTGTTGATGCTTATTTAACTTAGTTGTCCCAATTGAGATTTATTTACACTACCGTTGCAAAAAGCATTCTTCTTGATGCTTCATCTTTGGGTGAAGATAGGACTTGTAAGATGAGTCAATAATTGTTTCTAAGTGATACTCTTTTTGTGTGTTCAATCCAGCATCGTTAAGTGAAGATAAGTGTTGGCAAACAATTATAGAGAAGCTATCTTGTTCCAGAAAATAATCAAATGAAAACAATCAATTCATCTAATTCATCAATTATTTCTTTAATTAGTAAGGGTAGATACTATAAAAATTATAAGACAGTCTTGAATTTATAGATTCAGTCTATTATGCGTGATACTTTCTTTTACTTTTCTAAAATTCATCTCTTCCTGAAAACTATAGCCTTCTTGTCTTTCTCTTCCTCGTTTTATGTCTAGAAAAAAGACCCTAATCTCTTGTGGTTGAAAGGGGTTGCCATTGGCAAATTTGTCAATGCATGGTAAGCCCTAAACAATACTATTATATAAAAGCAATGTTGTGAAGATGTTGCTTTTTTGAATTTTGTCATAAATTTAAGATTCTGAACTATTAGCTTATTTGAATATGTAATCATAACCATTAGATTTTCTATGAAAATAATTACTATCATAATTAGAAAATACCATCATGATTACAAAATACAATATCTCTTAAATTTTCTTTCTTCTCACCATAAAATCTCTAAAATTCCTTTTGAAAAAGAGGGGGAAAAAATCTCATTTGATAACTTCACCTCCCTTAATATTACTCCTCCCCTCTCCTAACTATTTTAACTTAACTGCCCCAATTGAAATTTATTTATACTATCATTATGAAAAGCATTCCTCTTAATGCCTTATACTATCTCTCTCCATCTTTCTTAAGGTGAAGATAGAATTTTGCTAGATGCGTGAATAATTGTGTCTTAGTGGCACTCTTTTTGCATGTTCAATTCAAAATCGCTAAAAAAGTTATTGTATGATGTTTAAATTTTAATTCTAATAGATAATTTTTATTTTTTTAATCATTTCCCCGATGTTGTGTGTTTGATCCTAGAAATTATTCATTCTACTTTTGTATTCTTTTTGAATTTGCTGGAATTAAAATACACTAAGAAGAAGTCTATAATGATCGGGGTCTGTTCAGAATTTCTTGCTCCCTTCCCTTCGCTCTCCTTCTACCTAGATTCATTTTATGAAGTCCCAATTTTTACTTTTAGTTAGGATATACAATAAAAGTACACCTACCATAATATTCAACTATCATAATTGACAAAAATAACCACTATAATATGATATGAAAATTTGGCTTAAAGAATAAAACTGAGCATTTGGAGTTTTGCTCAAACACTTCAAGACTTAATTAAGGAATAAAAGAGAAATAAGCAACTAAAACATTATAATGACACAAGGCCTAAAAGTACGTTTTTCTGGCTCTTGCCTTAAAAAAGGAAAAGGAGTTTTAAAAAATAGATACTAAAAAAAATTTAAAATATATAAAAACTATCAATCTTTTTTGAGCAAGACCACAAATATAAAAATTACTATTATTTTTACGATGATCATTTTAAATTTTGTTGAAAAGTTTCTCTTTACCAAATTTACGGAGGACAATCCTTCAAATAAATGTGAAGAAATTGCGCTTGCAATATGTATATAAGCACAAATGAGCTACACATATTATTAGGAATTTATGGCCACTAGATCTAATTCCTAATCAATATGCATCATTAACATATGCTGATAACTAATTTGGACCCGTAGTTTACACGGTGTATACTACAGTAGATAGTTTGAATAAATATATTTGACTTTTATAAAAATGATCCTTATGACGGATAATAAATCTTCTATAACCTGTATGATCTCACAATAAAACTCTGAAAACGTACCTATAATTCATATAGAAGAATATAGTACATAATAATGTAAACATACAACTTGAAATGTACAATCAGGAGTACTTAACAATGAAAACTCATTATCCATACCTTCTCTGAGTTAAATTTGGAGTTGCACATGTACAATAAATTACATTTAGAGCAAATACATAAGTGCTGACATTTTTTTTTGCAAGTAGTGCAAGCGACATAAAGCAGTGGGTAGATCTTATCCATATACGCAAAAAATGCAAAAATATCTAACCTATACAAGGAATGAAAGTAGAACTCAAGTAACAAAAATAATAATTAAATCATACAACATTAATATTAGTGGAAGAAGCAAAATTATAATGAATAATTAATTATGAAGAATATAATGGACGGGTGAGAAGGGAAAGGGGGAAATATTTGGCTAGAATAAATTCATTGAAAATTGAAAATTTCTAGTAATAGGGCAACTATTACTGCCCAAATTATTATGAATTTTCTATATCATGTACTCTATGTTAGGATAAATTTGAGTGTAAAATTGAATAGCGCAAAACGTACAGCTTTCGCTACAGTACTTGAGGGTCGTTTTCATAGGGACGACGGAATAGATCTAGGTCACTAGTCAAACTAGTGAAGTAAACTAATCTAACATGATTCTAAACTAATATTAAAATCATGACAATTGAAACCATTGATTACAAATAGATCTAAACTAACCTTACATAATACCAAATCTAATCAAACAAGAGTCATTCCAGTGCTACTCAATAACTTTAAAGCAAGTGGGATTCAAAATTTCATTGTTTAACACTTAAGAACACTTCACCACTCATTTCATCATTCGAATTTTCAAGCGATACAAGATTTCAAGAACACTCAAGAGCACGCAAAACTTCACCTTTGGAAATCATTAACCCACATCTTCAAAGCCATAATAGAGGCACTAATCATAGGAGAGGAAAACAGGAGATCAACATCACTGACATCAATATCATCATCAATCAATCCTAAAGCAACGAGCATCCAAAACCAAACCACAATACGCTCTAACATCACAGTCATAAACCATCGAAATATGCTCTACTGACATCAAACCACAATATCATTGATTCAACTAACATCACATATGGAATTCCCAACCCACAATACGCTCTACTAACATCAAAACATCATTGATTCAATTAAGCTAAGATAACCAGAAAATGAGCATGTTCTTAGTAAGAACCCAAACTATTCATAAAGCATAAAGCATAAATGAAGCATGAATATCATCAATATCATCTAGGCATAAATGCCATTCATCATCAATCAGCCGAACCATTCATAAGCATAAAGCATAAATATCGGAACCTAGACCATCAAAATCGAAAACTAAGCTACTATCAGAATCCAAACCATTCATAAACCATCAAAATGTCATCTATCATTGATTCAACTAAGCTACTATCATTCATAAAGTATAAATGAAGTTTTAGAATTCAAACCTAAACCATGTTCTGGGGCAGAACAGCGAACAGGGCCTTGAACGAGGAGAAGAGCTAAATTTCAGCCAACAAAATCAGAAGGGAGCTTCACCCATCGCCATCAATGGTGGAAACACCATAACCGTGTTTAACAAGATGAAAACAGGAGAGGGGGTTGTGACTGAAATTAAACAAAACCAACATCCAAATCTTACAAAAACAAACTAAAATCGTGAATTACAATTAGGAAACATGAAATTGTAGCATAATTACACGAAATATGGAACCATAAACCGATCTAAAACCAAATCCTGACCCAAAATTTTCAAACCCTAACTCTGAATAATCAAAAAACATATATGAAATTCAAGCTTAAACTTCAAAAATTAAAACTAATTCAACCCTAAAGAGCTCCTAACCTCTTTTCTGGTGACGGTACCCTTCAATCTACACAACTTCCCTTCAACCTTCAGCCCTCGATTTGCTTGTGTCGTGGACGGTGGGATGGGGATGTAGGTGTTGATTGAAACATGAAATGCAGTGCTGTGCTAGCATTTCATGGATGAAAATGGTGATTTGTTGAAGAGAGAGAGAGAGAGAAGAGTTGAGCTAGAGAGAGAAAGGAGATGAGGATGAGAATGGCGAGAATGGTGAGGCTGGGGAGGGGGACATTTCGGGTTTCAGGTACCCGAGAAGAGAGAGAAGGGGAAATGAGCGGAAGGGGGTTAAAGACATCACGTGTCTAGCACGTGGGGGCGGGGTAGGTTTTAGGTTTTATTTTCCTTTTTTTCACATTGGGCTAAACAAGATAATGGGCTTAAGTATTGGGTCAGGTTTGAATAAGCGGGCCCACTGCTTTATTTCCGCCATTTGTCATCTTTTTTCGTATTTTTTCACATTTATTCGATACCTACAAAACAAAATAAAATCAAATAAAAAACCCAAAAATAACAATTATAACGAGCATAAATTGGGTATAAAAGTATTGTAAAAATAACACATTTTTGGCACGAACGAATAGTCCCACACCAAGATTTTACTCATCCTTGAGTAAAACAACTAAACTAACTAAAAGGAAATGAATAAGAGAAAGAAAGTCTTAACTCGCTGTCGTAGGAATCATGATTGCATTTAGCGTATGCACAAGCCCTTTAAATCCCTCAGTCTCCCAAGTGGGCAAGTGAGGTCTTGTGAGAGTTTTCAAGTAAAATACTCACAAAAATTATTTCAAAAAGAAAATCTTTTTGGTTTTTTCTGAAAGCTAATATGTATAAAATTAGGGAAAGATATGCACACATTCTAATCAACTAAATCACCCATGTGATCAAATTATTGACCTGCATATACAAAGAATGTACTTCAAAATCCTTTACCCTATAAATGATATCAAAGCACTAATTTTTCACCCCATTATACTTCAAGATTCTGAATCCATGTCATCGCTCGTGTGCAAGTGTATTATCATCGAAAGACTTAGATTTACCAGAATTAGACTCAATTCCACTTGACTGACACAACTACATTATTATTATATTAACATTGGAAGTAAGCTTTCCTAGTAGCAGTATTGCCTTAAAGGTTAACACCCAGTAGCACATACCTCATGCCTAGTAGCGCATGCCTTATAAGGATACTTGTCATTCCAAATTTTATTTCATATCTTTTCCTTTTTCTCTTCTTTATTCATAATATTCTTTTTTTTTCATTTTTTTCAGAGTAATCGTGTCACAAGCAAGTGGGAGAATCATTCATGGAAGCCTAAGACCAAAAGATAATGATGAAGGAACAAACAAGGATCGGATTACACAATCTATATTGAACAAGTGGAGTTAGAATTAGGGCTTAGAATGATACACTGAGGCCAGAGACTTTTCACGCACATCTTACTTATATAAAAGCTAATATCCAAAGTACAGGGGATTTAAGCTAATCAGATATAGTACAAACGTCCCCCAAAAACAAAACCAAATTCTTTTTTGATTTTTCAAAATTTTTCAAAAAATGTATGTGCACATAGGCACCCCACCCCCACACTAAAATCTCACAATGTCCTTATTGGAAGTGGAATAGACACATGAAGACCACAAAAAAATCTAGAAAGACTCAAAAACAAAATAACCAATCATAGACAAGGAAAAGCAACCAACTATGCAAAAAGAAATTGGAATAAGACAAAGAAAGAAGAAAAGAGAGAAAGAAGAAGAGGAGAAGAGAAGAAATTTCTAGGAAATCAGGTCTTGTGCAAAGTACACCCAAACTATCTCAGATCACAATCATCGATCATCGGCCGGTTCGTGGAGTATCAGACACTCCAAATCTTCTTAGCCCGTCAGCTCCAAAAATCATTTCAAACACTAGCCATTCACGTTGAAGGTGGCACCACTCTGAGGATCCTGAATTTCAACTGCATCATAAGGAAAAACATGTAAGACAATATAAAGATCCGTCCATCGGGACCTCAATTTCCCTGGAAACAGATGGAGCCTAGAGTCATACAAGAGTACTTTCATTCCCGGGGGTAACTCTTTCCTAAAAATATGTCGATCGTGAAACAACTTCGCCTTCTCTTTGTAACATCGAGCACTCTCATAAGCCTCAATCCTAATCTTATCTAGCTTACTCAGTTGCAGTCGTCTCTCCTCGCCTACCTCAGTTAAGTCATAATTGAGCTTCTTAATGGCCCACCAAGCTTTATGCTCTATCTCCACAAGTAAATGACAAGGCTTACCATAAACTACCCTATATAGTGACATACCTAAGGGAGTTTTGAAAGCCGTCCTCTATGCCCAAAGAGCACCCACCAGGTTGTCAGCCCAATCTTTTCCCTACTCACTGTCTTTTCTAAAATCTGCTTGATCTACTAATTTGACATTTCAACCTGGCCACTGGTTTGGGGATGGTAGGGAGTAGCAAGCCTATGGACTATGGAATACGTCTTCAATAAGGCATCGAAAGATCGATTATCAAAATGGATAGCACGGGGCATACCAACTCGAGCAAAGATGTTCTCCATAAGGAATTTCACAACGACTTTAGCTTCATTGGTCCTAGAAGAGATGGCCTCAACCCATTTAGAAATATAGTCCATAGTTAACAAAATGTACTCATTCCCAAAGGAATATGAAAATGATCCCATAAAGTTAATACCCCACACATCAAAAACATCGACAACAATGATGGGGTTCAGTGGCATCATATCTCTCTTGCTTATTCTACCCAACTGCTAGCGTCTAGGATAACTCTTGCAGTACTCAAATGCATCTTTAAATAAAGTATGCCACTAAAAACCGCATTGAAGAACTTTGACTGCTGTCTTTTTACCACTAAAATGTCCCCCACATGGCTGGTTATGACAAAACGAAAGGACACTTCTCACCTCATGGCCGGGAATGCACTTCCTAAAGACTTGGTCAAAGTAGTACTTAAACAAATAAGGGTCATCTGAAATAAAGAATTTCACAAGGTGGAAGAATCTATCTCTGTCATTCTTAGTCCAACCCTCAGGGATCCTACCAGTAATTAAATAGTTTACAATATCAGCATACCAAGGATCAGAGTGAACAACATACAATTGCTCATTGGAGAAGCATTCTGAAATACTGGATTCACTCTCTCTATCATAGAAGATCCTAGACAGATGATCAGCTATAAGGTTTTCAGAACCTTTCTTATCCTTGATTTCACAGTCAAATTTTTGCAAAAGTAAAATCCATCTCATAAGTCTAGACTTAGCATCCTTCTTAGAAAGAAGGTGCTTAAGGGTAGAGTGGTCAGTGTAAATAATTACATGTGACCCACTCAGATAGGATCTAAACTTTTCAAAACAGAAGATCACAGCTAAAAATTCTTTCTTAGTAGTCGTGTAATTCAGCTGGGCATTATTCAATGTGTGACTAGCACAGTAAATAACATGGGGTTTCCTATC
>JAKOGI010004145.1:5000-33095 GCA_029747015.1 Carnegiea gigantea
CAAGGCAGCCCCTACCAAGAGGACAATTCAAAGGAAAGAATCAGATGACAGCAATGATTTGCTTTTCCAGGAAGATCCCAATTCCCTGTACCAGTGCATTAGGAGAGCCGATTAACATATTATCATATTCATATCAGTCATGCAATTATAAATGATGAAATAAATGGCAAATATGAGAAGTACATTAATAGAGTTGTTTGGTACTCACAGTGTCAACGAGATCTCTAGGCGTCGGAAGGACAGCACCAGTATGATAATAGTCTATTCCCAAGCCACCTCCAATGTTAAAGTACCTAATCTCAAAACCTTGTTCACGGTTTTTGGTCAATGTAGTTCACCATAAGGACAGCAGCATCCCTGAATATCAACCTGCATATGGGTAAAGAAAAAGGAAGTGGCTTAACTAACATGCAGCTATGCACCATTCAGAAAAGCAAGATAGAAATACAAGAAGGTGATCTTTCAGAACAGAAAATCGAATACAGCAGTTCCAGGTTCATTTCAAGTAAGAATCAGGCAAACTGAAAGAGCAAGGAAGGAAACAGATAACTTAGCATGAGAATTAGCTTAAAAATAAATCATAGATGACACATATGTAATATAAGTAAGAAACAGATGAACTGTTGCGAGTCAACAATAGGAGCAAAAGCTATGCTGATTAAATTGAAAAGATAACTGAACCCTTAACTGTATAGAACAGAGGCACAAAAACGTCTACAAGGGAAAAAAAATTACATTACAATACCTTGGTGATTGTTGACCCCAGATGGCAGTGTGCTCCAACCAACTTAAGCTCGTTATGATGTGCCTTCACAGCATCTAGAAACCATTGCAATTTCTCATTTCTGATTCCAAATTTGGAGTTCTTGTTCCCAGTAGCAACATAAGGGTGCACCTAAATGGCGAACGAGAATTCTGTCACACAATACATCAGAGAAATAGTTATGGTAAAATTAACATCAATTTCCGGAAAGGCGGCAATGCAGTTGAACCTATTCCTCATCAAGAATCTGACCCTCTCCAACCCCCTCCAAACCATCCCCACCCCAAAAAAATCAAAAAAGAAACCATAAAAGAACGGGTAGCCTGTACCCAATGAAAAAGGATCATAATTTAAAGATGCAACAGTAATTTCAGAAATTCTTCACAATTTCATACTAACAGTACAGTGCAGAGATTAAACACTGCCATCTCTGTGGGCAACCTTGAGGATGTCGTCATCTAAACGAGCCACATGAGTAGCAGGAAGGGTGACGCTCAATGTTACATAGCTGAACAGTATGGCATGCAAACCTATTCTTTAGCAGATTTTTGGAAAGATAGTAAGCGTAATTCATTGTACTTTGGTGGCTGTACCCAAAAACTACACAACCTTCATTTTTCTGTTTTCTTTTTTTTTTGGGGATCAACAGCCTTCATTTTATTAACAACCTATCAACCCAATGCTTAGATAAGCCTCCTTGCCGGAAAAATGAATTTTCAATTCTTTGGCACACTTGACTACCGCAAGTTCAGTCTACTGTGACAAACCCAAGCTTCTCCATAGCTTGAGGTTCTATGCATCCCAGCCTCTAGAGTATCCCGCTCTGATTTGATGTCCATCAGTCCAAAAGACATTACATCACGATTATAATTAAAAAGAATGACAACACAACTACATACCTGAAGATCAACATCAGGATTAATGCGTAGTAGGACATTCACTGTTTTCCCTGCAATCCTAGCAGCTGAAACAATATTGTCCAAATCAAACTCACTGTCAACATTCACAAAGACACCATTCTCAGCTGCTAGGATCAAATCTTCCAGCAACTTCCCATTTCCATTGAAGATGCACCTACCAATCAAGATATCAACTCAGTGAAATCAATGTTACCCTTGTTCAAAATCCAGTTCAATTCAGACTGTAACAGAGCTCAGAGGCAAAACAATCAGTTACCCTTTAGCTTTGATAAAATGGTAATCAAAAATTAAGACTTAAACTTGCAAGAATAGTCATCAGAGGGAGAACTACAAAAATTACAAGATAAAACCAGTCAAAATCATAGCATAAGTCAATAGAACGGCCTATTCCATAAGCTACAACCACAAGAGCACTGCAACAAGCATTGTGCTTAAACTTGGGCGAGGTCCAAATATATGAATTCTGTCTTCATTTCATCAGCAGTTGAGCAATAAAATGCCTTCATTTAAACCAAGAAATCATTAAAAAAAATCAAACTTACTTGGTGGGATCAAACCCTGCAGCTAATCCAAGCCTGAGCTCATTGCCACTAACAAGAACAGCCCCACAACCCAACTTCCTCAAATGCTCCAAACTCTTCAAATTATTATTAGCTTTAATAGCATACCCAATAATTGATCTCAACCCTTCAAGGGCATCTGCATAAGCTTCAAAATTCCTAGTTATTTGGGGTTCGCTATACAGGTAAAATGGCCTATTCTCAACACTTTCGATAACATCTTGCACCTTAATCCCTTCACAATACAAGAACCCATCTTCACCTTTAGTGAAACAGTGCTTGAAATTGTTGATTTTGGGGTCTAAAGTCTTCGTCTCTGTTGTGGGGTTGTTCTGAGAAAACACTGCTTTGAGGGTTAAAGGTTTTAAGGTTATGGGTTTGTGTAGGGTCACAAAGGCCTTGGGATGAAATGCGGCTTTGCGGTTTGAGATGGAGTTTACGGTTTTAGGGAGGGTTGTAGATTGAGAGAGACGGTGAGAAGCCACCATGTTTGCACGAAGAGAGAGAGCTTGGAAGAGAGAACAACGATAATAGAGACTCTGTTCACATTCCACATTGCAGGAATCGAACCCGGGTGAATTGATCGTAGACATGGGCTTGTTTACTAGTGTTTGGGCATTTTGAAATTGGGAGGCCCAATTCATAGATGTGCCAACAAATACAAGGGGAAAAAAAAAGGCCCAGTATGGTTGGGTTGTAAATACTCTTCATTGAGAGCTTAATAGGAATGAGAACAATTTCTAGGCAAAAATTATCTTTAAGAATTTTTTTTAATAAAAAAATTATTCATATTATAGGATATTTATCTCTTGGCTGGATAATAGAAACTATATTTTTTTCATTTTAGAATATCGACAATAGAAATCTCAACTCTATTTGACGTGTGTACAAATATAGAGGGTGAAAAGTGTCTTTACATAGTGTGTAGTCGTTAAAGCTTATGTTTGCAAAATAACTAAATGAGATTCCCACACTATATTTGATGAGACGATTTTATCGATCTGAAATAAATTGGTTGTATCTTTAAGAATATGTTCTTTTTTCATATGCCTAAAAAAAAACAGAAAAAGAAAGAAAATCTAATAGGGCACAATTGGCAAAGAAAATTGTGTTTCGGAGGCCGGCAAGCAGCAAGATAAATAACCATATCTGTTATTCTTTGTAAACAGACGAAGGGATGCTGCCTGCAATATAATATAGGGAAGGCTTAAGATATCAACCAAGATCTGATTTGGTGGTAGAAACCTGACAGGCCGAAAAAAGCACTACTTTAATTTTAAAAAAAAAGAGTAATGAGCTAAAAAAGTTTATTAAAAAAGAATAATAATTGGCAAAGTCCTTGATTGTAGTTTTTTTGGTTTGTAGGAGCCACACGGGCAATACAATACACTAAGAGATGGAGAATTGAATTTAAAACCTAATGTACCTATGACCGCAGTCTTAACCACTAGGCGAAGATATCATTAGTAAAGCCCTTGATGGTAATGGTAGTGCATTACTCATTTTTAATTAAACCAACTCTAGCCCTTAATAGCATTATTTAAAAGGAATATTCATCTATTTTCTTTTTATCTCGTTCTAAACTAATCCTAGCATTGTTTTCTTTTGGTGGTATAAGTGTTATCCTTGTAGACTCTTTATGCAAAGAGACTGTTGAAGTATGAAAGTGAGCGTTGCTCTACATTGATAAAATGAAAGAATATGAAAGCAGGCATTGTCTCATATTGATAAAATTAAAAGGTTTTATAGAATTAGTTTTGGGTTGAAACCTCATTTGAGCTTATATGCATGATTCGTTTGTTTATAACCCAACCGATATAAAAATTTTAAATGGTATTAGAGGAGATTGCTTGATCTTCATTTGACACCGTCCTCGTTTGATTAAAATTGTATGCACGTGTTGGGCCTTATTAGTAGCTCACACGTGAGAGGACGTGTTTAAGTATGAAAGTGGGTGTTATTCCATATTGATAAAATGAAAGAATATAGAAGTAGATGTTGTCCCACATTGATAAAATTAAAGGGTTTGAGCATATATAAAAGCTTGTGTGTTACTCTACCTATCACCAATTAGTTTTGGGTTGAAACCTTATTTGAATTTACATGCATGACTCATTTGTCTATAACTCAATTGATATATATATATATATATTATATATATATATATATATATATTATATATATATATATATGAATTTTAATTATTTAGGTGGGACATTTTCTACACATACTTAGGAGGAGGGTCCCCAATCCCCACCCATCTGAGTGCCAGTATACTTTGACTCAAATAAATGCGAGGCACATACCAACTGCATTTTATAATTAAATCCACAAGTGGCCCGAAAAAGCTTAGTGGAAGGCCACAATTATGCATGCAATTGGATGCTTTCTTTGGGATTATTTCATCATCAAACTAAATAAATAAATGAATGAATAAATAAATGAACAAAAATCATAAATTTACGCAAACATTACATGGCGGCCTCAACCATTCTTCATACCGTCGGTATCATGGCTTTAATTTTGTAGATGGGAATTCAATTTTTTGCCGGGTGATGTTTTTCCTTTGAATGTGAATTATGAAAACAACCTTTTTGGGAAGTATTTTATTAGTATTGGAGGTAAAATTCTCATGATTTAAACTAGTTAGTTTTCATGACGGTTTTGAGTTTGTTTCGGATTCTATTAGAATTTCGTTATCCAAATAAGAAAGCATCTTACTTAACAGAATTCTTTAACACTATAGCTTACACAATCAGATAAATAATTATATAAATCGTCTTACAATAACTTATTCATAAATTTTGTCCATCAAAACTCGCACCATCTCCCGCGGAACAAGGTAGTTTGTTTCACGGGAATTTTGTCAATTAGAAAAGCAGGTAAAGTTCAAAAAGAAAGCGGCGTGGCAAAGATGGGCACAATTATATGAAACCATCCAAAACCTAAATTTTTGGAGTGACTTAGCATTTCACCCCCTCATCCATTTAAAAAAATTAAAATTTAAAAACTAAAAAAAAACTCAGTAAAGGTTTTAAGACTCTGTCAATGAAGGTTGTAATATTTTAAAAAAAAAAAAACAAAAGATGATATGTTGGCAAGTCCTCCTAGTTGCCTTTTAGCTGTTGTAAAGAGTCTACTGTTTTTCCCCTCTCTATAACCTCCATCAATTCCCTCCCCTCCCTCCATTTTTGCCTCCAACTAAATTTCTGTTTCCAGGTACTTAATTTCTTTCTTGCTCATTTGCCCTTACATTCAATCTTATTTTTCATTTTTCCACACAAAATAATAAAAATTTTTCCAAACATTAATTCCTTTTGTTCTAATTGGATTTCTCTATTATTGGTCGTTTATGCTAATTTCTTTAACAAGCAATCATGTAAACTCATTTTTATTTTGCTTAGATTTTGGGCTTGTTTTGGGTTTTTTTTTCCCCCTTTTGGGTGGTTTTTTTTGATGGGCATAATATGTTGATTTTAGAGTCAAACAGCATTTTGGGGGGGGGGGGGGTTTAAACTATGGGCTTATGGGGGATGATGGTATTTAAAGGAACCCTTTTTAATTTTAAAATGGTGGATTTAGCCCTGAATTGTGAATGATCAACACTCAAAATGAATGGCGATTACCATAAAGCTAGCTGAATTGGGACACTTCTGTTGGATACGAGGGTCATCCCAAAAGATAGCAGTTATACATGTATAGCATGTAGTCATGTACTAATATTGACAATGTGTGTGAACCATTTCTCTCAAATTCTACATTTCCGAAATGCATGACATTATACCAAATCACTTCAGCATTGTAACATTAGTGCTTGATTCTTGTGAACTTGCAGAGTTTTTTGAGTTATAAGGGTGTGCAAGTAATGGCTGCGGCTGACACTGTGCCTGAGCCTCTTGATCGAACCTTTAAACCTGGTAAGGTTTTTTGCTTCTTATCTCTTAGCATTTGCACTAAATCAAACCTACATAATTTATGTTTCCTAAGAAATTCTTCAACTTATCAGGAGATTTGGCCTTTTTTGAATGATGATTCATATTGGGTTAGTTTTCGGGTTTGTTTTCTGCTTGATTTCCAGGTCTTGATGTTGAGAATTCGGAAGATGAGAGGAAAACAAGGCTCGGTTCTCTCAAAAAGAAGGCATTTAGCATGTCAAACAGGTTCCGCAACTCGCTGACAAAGAAGGGTAGGAGGAACAGCAGAGTCATGTCTGTTGCCTTTGATGATGAGCATGATGCAGAGGAAGTCCAAGCTGTTGATGCGTTTCGTCAGGCCCTTATCTTGGAAGAATTACTCCCTTCTAAGCATGATGATTATCATATGCTTCTTAGGTACTTCACTTCTTTAAGATCTTCCCTCCCTTCATTGATCTAGGAATTTGCCTAATCTTCATGATAAATCATTGGTCTGGTGATATCTATGAATTTACGTCTCTAGATAGACCAGGTAAACGAGCCATTAAATAGGGCTTGAGTTGAGTAGTTTTGGGTTTGTATCGTGTTTTGTTTATTATCAGTTTATCTGATCAGTTTCTTAAGGCAATGCAATCACTATCAGATTTGGTGTGGTTTGGTTTACGGCTGGATGAATTTTGGCTCAATTAAAAGTTTGATAGGCTTTATATGGACTCTGATTTTAAGTTGTGTGGCTTGGTAATAGGCTATTTGCTACTTTTACAAAGTCAACATAACATGTAGAGAGGTCTTTTCATCAGAAAGGTGCTAACAAAGGATGATGGTTGACAGATTCTTGAAGGCCAGGAAGTTTGACATTGAGAAAACAAAGCAAATGTGGGCTGACATGCTCCAATGGAGGAAGGAATTTGGTGCTGACACAATCATCGAGGTATGGAACTCGTCTTGTAAACCACTAATACAAATGTATACTGACAAAATACGTAACTGTTCATCTTTCCGATTTGCCAATTGCCATCTGTATTCCTTCTCAGGATTTTGAGTTCAATGAAGTCGATGAAGTCAAGAAATACTATCCTCAAGGGCACCACGGAGTTGACAAGGAAGGCCGGCCAGTTTACATTGAAAGACTCGGTCAAGTTGATCCTAACAAGCTCCTGCAAGTGACCACCATGGATCGATATGTTAAGTATCATGTTCAAGAGTTTGAGAGGACATTTGCTGCTAAATTCCCATCTTGCTGCATTGCTGCTAAAAGGCATATTGATCAGAGCACCACCATTTTGGATGTTCAAGGAGTGGTATATAAATACTTCTTTCTGTTCATCTGGTTACCAATTCCTCTCATCTTGTTTGAAATCTCGAAGAATTAACGCCTGGAATCCGAAATTTGAATGAAGCTGAATAAAATAAGATCATATGGCTTCTAGGAATCTAGGTTCAAGGTTTTGGACAAATATAGACCTGACATACATTGATATTGATCAAATTGTTACCTTTAACAAAGAGGATTTACATCTGAAAATTTCTTGTGCCTTTGCATGTTTGATGCACAGGGACTGAAGAACTTCAACAAATCTGCGAGAGAACTAATTCAGCGTCTTCAGAAGATAGACGGTGACAACTATCCTGAGGTACTTCTCGTCTTCTTTTGCCCCTTCTTTCAATATCTTCTTCTCTTGCATTTTTCCTTGTGATGATCTGCTCACTCTAGAACATAAAATGTGTGGCTGTCAAATTAAATCATCGCACATTTGCCTGCTTTTTCTACAGACTCTGTGCAGGATGTACATCATCAATGCAGGATCTGGATTTAGGCTATTATGGAACACTGTTAAATCATTCCTTGATCCCAAAACGACACAGAAGATCCATGTGAGCCTTCAATGAACAAGCCTTCATTGACTGATCTTTTTTTGGGGTAATAATCAGTGTGAATAAAACTGGTTTTTTCAACAGGTCTTGGGCAACAAGTATCAAAGCAAGCTGCTTGAAGTCATTGATGCTAGGTATATAATATGTTGTTCCTATCAGTTTAAGAAGGCTGCAATGAGCAGCACTAAATGGTTAAACTTCTCGTCTTTAATTATCAGACTTATCAACCCCAAATATTTTCTATGTAACAGTGAACTTCCGGAATTTTTGGGTGGAACCTGCACCTGTGCTGACAAAGGTGGCTGCATGAATTCTGACAAGGGTCCCTGGAATGACCCTGATATAATGAAGGTTGATGGGAACAAAACTATAAAAGAAAACAATTTCACGTTAGATTTATTTTCCTGTATTATGTTTTTGTGCCGTAATCAAATCTAATTTTCTCCTTTCTTTTGTAGATGGTTCTCAATGGAGAGGCCAAATGTGCAATGAGGGGTCCCTTCCCAGTTATTGATGAGAAGACAATTGCTGAAGATGAGACAGCAAACGCGAAGGTATGACAGTTTTCTTTTATTTATGGAGCTGAACGCCTGAACCTCTACTCATCTGATAACTGATATGTACTTCCAACCTTTTGCCGTGTCTTCTAATTTTGTTTCTTTGTTTTGCATCACTTGAAGAGATGTGAACGAGATGACTTTTGGTCCAATTCTCTCAAAGTAAGTACTCAAGTGTACAAGAACTGTGTGCAGCAATGCAGCATATATTTTTACTGTTGATTGTTTGTGAAACAAAGATTAATCTCACATGTCTTATGATGTAAACCAGAGAACTAACATCAAAATTTTGCAGGCTAATCTCTGCAAAGATGTACCGACTGCATTCCAATATGACAATTTCATGCCAATGGTAGACAAAGACATGGATAAAATGTGGATCCAGCCAGTGCACGATGACATGGTCATCCCCAAAGGTAACCTTTTGTCCACTGTGACCTTTTCCGCTTCATTGCATATTATTCTGTTAGGTCTGCGCTTTCAGAAAATCTACTACTAACTTCAGTTCTGTAAATGACAGGTTGTTTCCCAACAAAGCAAAGTTTCAAGCGCTCTGGATTCAGTAACCCCCTAGTCTCTGGGATGATGACCTTTGTAATGGGCATTGTGACTATGATCCGACTGACACGCAACATGCCAAAGAAGCTGACTGATGCAACCCTATATTCAACAGCAACTTACTACGATGACTTAGCTGAGGATCAGGTGAACTCACACAAACTCGCAGGACCAGCCATATCTGAGGCTGAGTACTTTGGAATGATGAAGAGGTTGGGTGAGTTGGAGGGCAAAGTCATTGCCCTTAGTGGAAAACCGGCAACCATGCCCCCTGAGAAAGAGGAGATGCTTAATGCTGCTTTGAGCCGGGTTGGTGCCCTTGAGCAAGAACTTGCTTCGACCAAAAAGGTGCTGCTTCGAACAAGCATGTATTGATGTAAATACACCGACTTGAAAATTTTGTCAACACTTTCTGAACAAAAATGGTGTGTTTTTCAGGCTCTGGAGGAGGCCGTGCAAAGGCAGGGGGAACTATTGACATACATTGAGAAGAAAAAGAAGAAGAAGAAGAAGATGGTATGGCTCTAATCATTTCTTTCCTCTTTTCTTTTCTGGTTTTAACATCAAATCTATGTGATAATGTAATCTGAAACTGTGTTTGTCGCCTTTGTTGCAGTTCCTTTTTTGAAGAGGTTTTCAGTTTGCGAGAGATCAGTAGGTGTGAAATGTGTGTACTGCAATATGTATAGTGTACACTACTCCCAGTAATTTAAGAACCCGAGTGTCATCACCCCTCCCCCGATTGTTTGGTTCTTAAGTCATACACATGACAGTAAAGCTTCTGTATATTGTTCTTACAGTCTGTCTCTATTTTCTTGTCCTCTTTTCAGAAAACTTACGCATATTTTGATAATGGTGTTGATGTTTAGCGACTTCTTCTTACTGTGTGATAGATATGAATGAATAACTTGCAGATCCTCATAATTTCACCTAGTTGAAACAATTTGCATGGAGATATTTTTTTGAAGTGGATCAACAACGAGCATATGTAACCAAGGGGTTACAGGAACTGCTTGAGCTTGACTGGGCTAAGTTTGTTTGCTAAATGAACCATACTCGGCCAACTGCAATTTTGACCGTTGCTAAACAGTAACATAACCTGGACACAGTGACAGACAGCCTAGTTGGAAGGAAAAAGGAAAAGAACTTGTTAAGTAGCATTAATAAACACGCATGAATCATCGTAATCACATTTGAGTTGGGTCTCATTTGAGATTATAGCTTGAATTTGAGCTCCACATTGAACTCAAGCTCTTAAATTTAAATTGGACTAGGGTTGCTCAGTACTCGGCTCGACTCATGGCATGGAGCCTATGTAACAATTTTAAAGATCATCATGCAGATTTATATGAAGTCTGTATTATGATCCAGAATCACGTGCTCCCAAGAGCCGTTGTAAGCAAAAGGTATGTTGAAACCACCCCGAGTCATTGTAAGCAAAAGGTATGTTGAAACCAACCATATAACTTACACATGGAGAAAAATATATGTAACAGCCATTGTAAGAAAAAGTATATATGTAACAGCCATTGTAAGCAAAAAGTATGTTAAAACCACCCATATGACATGCACACGGAAAAATAAAATAAAATTATGTGAGAATTTACAGTACATGCTTTCATAAGTACAATAATTTACTGGATTTGAAAATTATGTGAGAATTTACAGTACATGCTTTCATAAGTACAATAATTTACTGGATTTGTAGCTGCCGATTGAGAGTACATGCCCTCAGGAGTATATAATAATTTGCTATAATGGATGCCGCCTTTGCTGAATTTGCGGGTGCTGTTTAGCTACGCTTTTCAGCAACACGACTTCATCTTAGGGGAACTTCACCACCGAGTTTCGGTTTCGGGTGGATCATTTCTCCGCTTATATTTAGAGGCCTATCCTGTTCATCGGTTGAAAGTACACCTCAAGTTCACAAATATCGATTTATATGCGAGATGGGCAATTTCTTTTGCTTATTCCTATTGAACCAACTCGATTGTATGTTTCCAAGAAGAAAATATGCACGCAGAAACGATAATGTTAAGCCACTCAATGAGGTTTGAACTTCGAAGAAGGTTACAGATAGTGCAATCTTCTCTTTCCTCCCCTTCACTTGGAACTTTGGGGTATTGTGAATCCGCGTACAACTCATTGACAGCATCTCTTTACATCAATAGTGAGCAGCAGCTCATTTTGTGGAATAAAAATGTGGAGTTACAATTAAATGGGCGCGTCACATACATTCCAGAAAAGCCCTTTCTGTCAGTCGCTCTGTTGTCGTTATCTTGTGCCCTTTCTGTCAGTCTCTCTGTCGTCGTTATCGGGAATGTCCCGACCCATCTGCTTGTGAAAAGATGTTCTCACTTCTCACCAGCAAAATTTCTTTTTCTGCTCCACAATCAATGAGGCATTAAATCAGTAATGAGACCCAACAAATGGAAACAAATAAAACGATCATTTGACGTACAGTTTTTACCAAATCTATATTATTTTCTCGAATCTTAGCTTACCCGATACTTGGCATCCTGTTGACGGTCGATATAAGCAAGCAGCTCCTCTTGCCTCATCAGCGCTTCATGCAAAGCCTGCACGCCACAGCCAAATATGTCAGTTCACTGATGCACTCAAAAGTTAGAAGAGTGAGCGAGCGCATTTCCCATAATATATCTCAAGCACACTGCTAGGTGCCAAACAATTAACTGTGGAACAGTGGGGAGTGCCGGTGTATTGGGATCAGAAATTTTAATACAGAACTAGGATTTGGTCTTAAAGCGAAAAACCTTCTACTCAATTTCCCTTTTGTAACTATTATCATGAGAGTATCCTGTCCCCGAGCAATTTACTAAGGAGAATTGAAGGAATAGACTGGACGTCTGCACCCCAAGCAATTATATTGATGTACACCCTTTACCCTTACGCAGTATCATCCCTTCTTTGCAAATTCCACGTACTTGGTGAATTCTAATAGAAATCAAAGGGCACTAATAAGCAAAGCTTTCCACACAATGACACCAACTATTGACTTGATATTGTCCAACAAATAATCAACAGCCCACCAGACACGACAAACATCTGAGAATATCAAGTCTTTTGGATTGCAAAATGTGTGCATCTTCCCATCATATTCAGTCTAGCAAACCAAGCATAATTGACAATTGGCAACATAGACTGCAACAAAATGACAGTTCCAGATAATGCCCAATGGAAATTGGAAATACAAATTAAGCACAAGACACTTGACATGTAAAGACTAAAGAAAGCATGGATGCACAGAGGCCCTCTATGATGTTAAATGCAGTAAGTTGTCGACTGGAGCATGACCAGTGGATATATGGAGACCAGTTAACCAACATCCTCTTTGCTAACAAATGACAACAAAATCGAATGCTGCAAAAACGCAGCACATATTTCTGCAATTTGATTATGAAGACCACAAAATTCCAGTGCCATGCAAGTGACGCATCCTTCAAGTATCAAGTCTTAGAAACACTTCTTTAATATCAGAAAGCCGCCCTCCAGAATGAGAAGAATTACCTTTTTGGTCGCAATTAGTTCTGCCTCCAATGCATCCACACGGCACACAGCTGCATTCAGCAATTCCAACTTCTCATACGGCATCTCGTTAGGCTTTGATTGAAGTGTGTCAACTTTCTCCTCAAGTTCACCCAGCCTTTTCATCATATTTGACAGGAGATCAGCTTCAGTAAAAGCAGGAACCGGTGAAGGTGGGCGGGAATCTGCAGGAGCTCTATCGAGAGTGGCATCAGAGATATCGATCTCATTATGAGAAGATGCATTAGGCAGCTTCTTGGTCATACGGCCAGCCAGTGATCGAAAAATAGTGACAAACATCACAAAGAACGCCATAAGACGCATCCACAAACAACATCGAAGTCCTTCTGGAGTTGTCTGTGCACCTTGTGCATCTCGTGCTGGAAGTGTGCCTGCATTTGCAAAATATGTTATGTATCATGTTTAATATCATCGGCTGATTTAGCAATATGATACTACGTTCATAACACTACAATGAATACATATATATTATAAGATTCCAAATTTCTTCCCCAGTCCCACTGTCTCCCTTATGCTCTGCCCAACCCCAATAAATTCTAGAGATGTCCTATATCAGAACACCCCCTGGTGAGGAACGGAATACTGACAAATTTTCAAGATGTGCTCCATACAGACAGCAAAATAAATAGAACTTCAACCACAGCAAGAAGGCGCTCCACTAATCTCCAAAGAAAACAATATCTACAATGGGCATCTTTTAGCAGTAAAATTTCTTTGTATGATGAATAGCAGTATATCAAACAGCATCAACATCATGCCAACAGATTACAAATTCATAAGTATCATCCTGTTAGTTTCATCAGCAGGGAGAACAGGATTTTAGTAAACTGGGCATTGCTGGTGATTTCATCTCCAAGATCCAAAATAGTATGAATGCCAAGACAATAGAAGTGATTGGCGCCATCACCCAGACATGAGATTTAACATATGAAACAATAGCAACAGCTGCATGATACTAAGGCCAAATTGCAGAAGATGCACAGATGTGAACTAAAATGCATTAGGAAAAGATTATTAATGCTTCGTTTGAGTTGCTGACCTTTAGAAGAACAAGGTCTTTCCATGGATGGCTGTTTCTTCCACCCAGCATCAACAGGCTTGTCAACCATGGGTATGTACTCGTCATACCCTGAAAAGTTAGCAGCAAAGCTTGTCTTTCCAGGAATCTTTGACTACATTGTTGACAAAATTTAAAGAATTAGTATCAATATCACATTGACATCTATTTAATTTGCGAGACCATAGGAGACATAATATGCCATAGACAAACGATATATATAGCACACAGGCACAATCAAGACTGACAATATCTATACAGAAATGCCACAAATTTACCTCTTCACGAACAGGGGTCAATCTCAAATGTGAGTAACTCAATGCAGCTTTGGGAGAAGCAATATCTTCGGCTTCAGATCCTGACTCGGCAGTAGATGTATCGCTCCCTTTCAACTGTTTAAAGTATAGAAAGGTATGTTGTTAACCAAAACCACATATTTAGATGACAGAGGCTTCATTTGATCCAAGTTGATCTACGGCTTACGATGGCAAATGGAGGTTTAGCATAAGCAATAACCTTCCCATCACTATTCAAAACTTTAACAACTTGTCTTGCACGTCGGGGCTCCCCATAAAGCACCATCTGAAAAAATTAATGTCCAATGAGAAAATACTTAGTTTCAACAAAATAAAAATAGCATGTCTAATTGTATTCATAATATGCTATATACCAGCAACAAAAAGTTATACAATAGAATACAAACCTTTAAAATCTCCGGGTTTTTCCAAGGTCCCTTATCAGAGAGCATACATCCTCCTTCATCTGCACAAGTGCAAGTCCCTCCAAGAAACTCCGGCAGCTCACTGCATGAAACAGTAAAAACTGTCATGGAAGAAACTGCAAGGGGAACATCCTGAATGCTGCACAGGGAAGTTTACATTGGAAATAACCAAAAGAAATAAACATATGATTACCTGGCATCAATTACTTCAAGCAACTTGCTCTGGAACTTGTTCCCCAGAACCTACAATAAGACCTTAAGTCAGTACAGTTAAAGAACTCCTCCACCAAAGGAGGCTACTATATCTTTGCTTATAAAGGGTAAGTAAGGAAAAAGGATGCACAAACTGCTCATACATGAATCTTTGAGGTGGTTTTTGGATCTAGGAAAGACTTAACAGTGTTCCACAGAAGCCTAAAACCCGGACCAGCATTAACAATGAACATTTGGTAAAGGGTCTGCACAAATAAAAATACCGTGATTACTGTTAACTCCTGATTGAGGAGTGTTTTTTCTCAAAAATAACTTGTGATACAAATGATGCATACACACACCTCAGGATAATTGTCGCCATCAACTTTCTGCAGCCGCATTATAAGTTCCCTAGCAGACTTCGTAAAATTTTTTAAGCCCTAAATCCAATTATTAAAAAAAAAAAGGAATGACAAATCATTAAATGTGAAGATCGCACCAAAAGTTTGAAAATAAGCAGAATCGCAACTTCTGCAGATGAGAACATGTAACAGGCAACATAGTGAACATACCACTCCCTGGACATCTAATATTGTTGTGCTTGAATCTATGTGCCGTTTTGCAGCAATGGTACAAGCTGGAAACTTAATTGCAAAACTTTTCTCAAACTCCCGCACATGGTATTTTATATAGCGATCCAGAGTAGTTACTTGCATAAGTTTGTTTGGATCAACTTTCCCTAGTCTTTCAATATAAACAGGTCTCCCTTCTTTGTCCACTCCATGGTAACCTTGTGGATAATACTTTAAAACTTCATCCCTCTCTTTGAAATCAAAGTCCTAGTGAAACATAAGAACAATAAAGTCAGAAACAAACCAATCATGCAACTTCCAACAGAAAAATCAGCTACAGCATTGACACAAACGGCTCTAGCAATCAAAAGGACCACGTAATGTATTAGCATCAGAAATGAGAAACCACACCCAAAACTGTACAGAAAAGTTACCTCCACAATAGTATCAGCACCAAAGTCTTTCCTCCATTGAATCATATCAGCCCACATGTGCCTTGCTTTTTCAATATCAAATTTTCTTGCTTTAAGAAACCTGCAGGAATGCATCCCAGATATTTTCAAGTGATCACTTATTCACTTTGTATTGTTGCCAGAGCATAGCAATGACAAAAATTTTCCGACAAGAAAAGAATGCAGAACACACCTCAACATCATATGATAATCATCATACTTTTCAGGTAACAGTTCATCCATAATCAGTGCTTGACGAAATGCATCAACAGCCTGTAACTCTTCTACATCTCGTATATCCTCTATTGAAACTGAGCTGACACGACCATCACTTTTCCTTCTGCTACTCTTTTTCTTAAGGGAATGTTTCAATTTGGTAGATGCATTTATTGCTTTCTTCTTCAAAGACCAATTTTTTGACCTCCTCTCATCCTCTGAGTTTTCAAAATCAGATTTTCTTTCCCTTCTTTCCTCATGCACAGAGGATCCTTCAAAACCTGTATATAGATTAAGAAAACAACAAAGACAACAGCACATCAGACATACTTAGTACGAGATAATCAACAAGATCACACAAATATTTAATTTGACTCAATCATATCTATATAAAAACATGGCTTATGACGTGCAGATGTCATAGTTCTGACAACATCCCCTAGAACCTATATTTCTCACATAAATAGAAATGCAAACCGGACGAAACAGAATATCAATCCAAGAGGACAAGAGGTTCAACACGAAGCAGAGTAAATATGCCCAAACATTTGGAAACCACAGGGGGAAAACATCCAAGACTTGTTGGACACCAGAGATACTTCAAGAAAATTGATGCAAAATGGCAAATTTGACTTGTTCAGAAAGAAGCACTAAAGTGTACATTCATGATTAATCTCCACAAATCTCCACCAAATTGGGAAGATAAGAGACAAAAGATAAACCACCATCTTTCCGCAACATATGGGTAGGCTAGGACACATTTCTTGCTCAAAGCCAGACCCCCAAGTTTCACAAGTGCTTCTAGCCAATTCTTGTGAGGCATCGACAACCTAGTTAAATGCAGCTTTGCAATTCACCTTACTCTACAATACTAGGCCGACAATATCAACAACAGGATGTCAATTACGGCTCACCCTAATGCAAACAGTGTGGCTGAGCCACTGAATGACTAGTCGCTCCATAACAAGGCTCATAAGTCATAATGCTATAAATTGGACACATAGACCAAACTAAGAACGGATTCAATATGCCCTAGAAAGAGGATCCTCAACGTCCCGTTCCTCTTAGGTGTCACATTTGCACCTTAAACAACTATGACTAAACATTTTCACAAAACATCGGACAATTGGGACAGAATATAGTAATTGGCCAGCACAAAACACAGTCGCCCACCTTTTCACCAGTTCCTCCCCCTCCGACTACATTCCCCCAACCCCAAAACCCATAAACAAAAAAATTTAAATTTCAGCCCCAAAAAAATTATCTACAGCTGGCCAGGACAGTAGAGTACAGTATTACAAGACGACCAAGTTATTAAAAACAAAAAATCAAAGACCTAGGGTTTCAGTCGGTAAAAATGATTAAGAAACTGATATTGGATGGGTGCTTCCCAGGTATAGCCGAACTGAGTTCAGCTAAAACCTAACTGAAGAAATTTTAAATCGCAAATAAGTACACGATGATATAACCAAACGCTAGAATTTCAGCATAGCGAACACACAAGAGCTAAAAGGAGAATTAAAACCAAAATTACATCAATAAATCATAGAGATCAGAAGAATTAGACACTCACAAGCACTAGCAAATCGATCAAGCGGTCCCGACATATCCGAATTTCCCACCAAAATTGAATCAGCAACCATGCACCACCGCCTCAACCCCCAAACTCAAAGGCCTCCTTTTTGAACCGCAACCTACATTTTCGTATACAAAACCCTAACATCGTCAAATTTTCAACACGTAATTGCAAAAGCAAGGCGAGAATCAAGCAAAACGCTGTAAAACCCTATTACCTGGAAAAATCTCAAGCACAGATCAAGAATTAGGGGAGGTCGTAGTGAAAGGATTGGTAGGGTTAGGGTTGGGGGAAGGTGAGCTCACAATTGAAGCGAGAAGATTCAGAAATGGCAGCTGAATTTTCAGATTCCTAATGTCCTATTAGTAATAATTCCCCCAAAAAAAAAAGAAAAATTAATAATAGAAATAAAAAGCAATTAAAGGAAGGAGGAAACAAATATTGTAACCCTCAAATTTTTTTTGGGGGGATTTAATTTTTGATGTGAAATATGAAATGAAATGAATTTCGCCCAAGTTTGATAGCGAGTTTGGAAGAGGAAAGTCAGAGACAGAGAGAGGGGGGGGGGAGGAGAGTTGCGGAGAGAGAAACGTAATGAGGATTGATTGATGGATTACCTGATTAATTAAATTGGTATTGGAAGGTGGCGTAGAAGTGGGGCCACCGTGTGGGACCCACGTGCGTTGGATATTTCTTGATTGCCACGTGGCGTCACGCCCGCTGTGCGTCGCGGGCGCGAGGTGGCGGTTCATCTAACTTTGCTAGTGCTACTAGTGGCTCAAAATAGTTTTGATGGGAACAAAAATGAAATATTAAAAAAAAAAAATTGGACTTTATTCCGCCCCCAAAAAAAATAAAAAAAAATTGTGGCCTTTTTCTGTGGCAATAATAATTTTTGTTGACTTGTAGCTCAAAATATATTTTTAAACCCTTTTTTTTAATAGTGATATTGATAAAAAATTTTAAGTAATTTTTATAAGTCGACTAGAGACTAGTATAATATAATAAAAAGATAAAATGAAAAAGTAACATAATTTAACTGCAAATTAAAATTTTGAGAGTTAAGATTTTATTAAGAAATTTTAACAGTTGGTTGAAATTATCTAAAATATATATAAGATGAATTGATAAAATATAAGATTTTTTACATAATCTATTAAAGATTTTGTACCAAGTAATTTAGAATCCAAGACTTTAAAAGTTTGCATATTAGTATTAATTATTGATAGAATAATGACTCTTATCAAATCTTCTTTGAAAATGTATTATGATATGTTGGTGGTGCTTTATTTGTAAAAATACAACAACGGTAAAAAATATGTGAATTAAATTTATAGTGATGACAAATTCCCTCAAAAGATAGCAATACTGCTTAGAGACAAGGTGACCTATAATGATTTGACAAATTATGCGAAATTTTGTATCATGTTTGCTTTCCTTCAAATCAAAAATTGGTAATCATCTAATCATTAAAAAAATTATAGATGTGTAGTTCTCCAGTATCGTATATTATGCTTAAAATCTTAACATTATAGTTAATTCATTAAGTCAATAAATCATATTAAAACTCTTAACCTTATATTTAATTCATGGGTTCAAAAGCACTAACATGCAGATATATTAGCTAATTTGGCATTGTATTTTAGTTTTCCTTAAAAACTCATCGATAATACAATTTAATCTCATCACAAAGAACATAATCGCTAATACATTACCTCATGATGTAATAATTGATCATGCACCATGCGTCCACGTAATCAAAAAGTGAGGAGATTAATTGAACGAATCACACATAGTAATTACTCCTAAATTAAAGATGTAATCCAACTTTATCCATCTAATCAAATCATATCCTAAAAATTGACAGATACGTCAGGTGTAGACACTGAGAATGTACTTACCCATTCTTTTTACAGATAACCAAGAGTTAAATTAAAAAAAAAAACGAATTTAAGCTTTTTTGGTTGCATAAAAAGACGCTAATGATTATATAAATAAAATTCAATTTTAAATCTGTGATAATATCTTCTAAGAATTTTACTAATCAGTTGACTCTCACCCATAATTTAAAATTAGGATTTTATGTTTTCAATTAAGGGCTTATTTTTTTTATTGAAAAATATGAGTTGATAAATAAGTAAAGTTGATTGAGATTGATAGAAATGGATTAAAATAGGTTGAAATAAATATTTTTTTGGAAGTGGGTTGAAGGGCCTATTCTTTTCGTGGGTAAATTGGGACGGGTTGAAATTGATTAAATTTTTTTATGTAATAAACTGAATTTGGTTAAACTATTGAAAGTGAATTGAAGTTGGTTGATGTTAGTATCTTGAAATTTACCAACGAAGAGAACAGGGCCGAAGCGGGTTGAATTTTTTTATATGGTGGGCAGAAGTTGGTCAAAATAGTGAAAAGTGCATTCAAGTTGGTTGCATGGATTGAAGTTGGTTGAAATTGATCGAAGTGAGTGTTTTTTTTTTTAAGTTGGTTGAAGTTGATAAATTAAAATTTATCAAAAAAAAGAACAGAATTTTACAGACATTTTCGTATTGTTATTTCACAACCAGGATCAAAGATTGTGCTAAACAAAAATATTTGTTTGCAGTGTAATTTATTTTCTTTTGATTTTTAATATTCACGCATTTGCTCTTTGAGTAAATAGGAATCTTCCTTTAAATAAAGTCAGCAAATTTTAGGATATAATAGACGAAAGTGTGACACAATTGGATCTCAATTTTGGGGGGATTTGTTCCATAAAAAGAGCACCACTGACATTAACATATTTTTTATTATATTAACATAATATATGTTATGTTCTCTATATGTTCTCTATCTCCCCTCTTTAAAAAAATAAATAAAATTCTTTCTCTCCTCTATTTTTGCTATTTTTTAAAAAAATGCATTACTCAAATTATTATTTTTTATTGTGAATCTAATATTTGTTATTAAGTTCTCTATCTCCTCTTTTTAAAAAAAAAAAAAAACGATCAAAGTACTTTGTCTCTCTTCTCTTTTTCTTTTTTTTTTTTTTTACTACCATTTGTTATTGAGTGATCTTGAGCGCCCCCCCCCAAAAAAAAAAATGCGTGTGCCTGTGCGTTGGTTATGTAATTAAAAAAAGGCGTAAACTACAGCTACAATCACAATGTTAGTTGGGAGATCATTTTATCAAATTTAATAAGGATTTGATAGATTGCATTTTTTATATCCCACTTGACGGTACCTAACAAGAAAAGGAAATCAACCATTTGAAAAATTTAGCGTTTTTCTTCAAATTAGAAAGTTCAAAAGTTTAGCTTGCACCAATAGATAATTAAAAAAAAAATTGAGTCAATTTTTAAAAATCATTTTGAATGTCCCAGTTCAAAACCGGTCACTAACTGTGTTTCTTTCTTTTTTTTTTTTTTTTTGGTTTTTGAGACTCTGTTTTATTAGAGTCACTGATTCATAAAAAGATAGAGTTTATCATTACAAATTTTCTCTATTCACATGACTTGAATTTAATATGTTATTGAATGGGAACAAGTAATAAATCACATAAACCAACTTGTATTGCTGTATTTACAAATATTGTTGAATGCAAAAAGACTTATGAATAAAAAATATTTGTTAATGAGTTACATAACATCAAACCTATACAGTGTCTGTATGATAACATTAAATTATTAAACCTTTTTCAAGTACAATAATTAAACTTTAGGGGTGCACTCAAGACTTAAACTAAAGCTATTAATCCACTGTTAATGGTGATTTTATGCCTCGGCCATTCCTATTAAGGAGTCGTCTATGTGGAGCTGTCAACCCGAGGCTGCCTCAATTATGAAGCATGCTCAAGAAGTGGCATGGAGAGTCAAGAATGAATGTTTCGCACCAATTAAGGAGTTAATGTTTATATTTCCTCTTCAATAACAATATTGGCCAACTACCTTTTTTTTTTTTTTTTCCACATCGTATATTTGTAGAAATATAAAAATATTTAGGTGAAGCAGGACTTAACTAGTTAATAAGCTATTTAATGTTAGTTTTAAAGCGTCGAAAATATCAAGGGCATGGAGAGTTAATACCATTATCTCATTATTTAAAAAAAAGAGAAAAATAAGGGTGATATTATGGCTGTAACATTTGTACATGTATCGAGTTACTAAGGTACATACTATGAAACTCTGCGAAATGACGGTTCAGATGAAGAAGCTCAGGAAGGATATCTCAACTTTTTGAGAACTAGTGGTTTTATGGCAGGAAAATCATCCACAAAAGCATACATCTTACTTGATTATATTCGGTTATTAAAGATATGTACGAGGGAGACAGAGATGACGAGAGTCGGATGAAATACTAAGGACTTTCTTGTTGATATTGGGTCAACATCAAGGATCAATTTTAAACCCTTTTCTACTAAAATCTCTATGAAATATTCGACTTCAAATATCATGTAAATCGTTCTTAATTATGCCCCTCATCATCAAGGAAAAAATGCAGTACTATATTTCTTAAAATGGATTATATTTCATTCCATAGGGTTTTAGATCTTCGCTGTTGGCCCTCCACATACAAGATATTCTTTTTTGATCGAACAAGACTATTCTGCATACAATTGAGAAGCAATAAAAATCAATAAAATCTTATAGGAAAATAAATATAGCTCAAGGTTTGCTATACATCTCTAAGTTAAAATAGTTTGGATTTTTTTTTTTGTTTTTTGGTTTCTTTAAATCAAGAAGAACCTTTGTTATCAAACCAACACTATCATTTAGCATAGAATCTTTTTAAGTAAGAATTGAGAACATTTAATTATAAACCCTCTTATATCTCTGTGACTAGTGAGATTGATTTCCGAAGATTTAGGTCTTATTCTCTTCGACTTATTTTATCTGAATTTATATGAACTTATACTGAAATCATTTACTGAACTTATTCTGAACTTATTTACTCTGAACTTATTTGCTGTACTTTATTCTGAACAGAACTTATTTTGAATTTATTAAGAACAAATTTCTGAATTTATTTGCTGAACTTATTCTGAATTTATTTACTAAAATTACTTCAAACTTATTTACTAAACTTATTCTGAACTTATTTCATTGTTATTTGACACTTTTTTAGCAATGACATCAAAACATTACAAAAATTTGTAATATTGACATATTATCTCATATAACAGTAATGATTTTTCAAGCATGCAAATACAAAATTTATGCCTCTTAGTTTCTCCTGTCTAGATTCTAATACCCAAGAAACACAAAAACTTAGATATAAAGAAAAGTTACAAAATGTAAGTAGAACATCAACCTTTGATTGAGAAGATGACGGTCTACATAGCATAACCGACAAATTTTTATGTGCTCTCGGAACATATGCTGCCGTTGTTTATGTACATGCATTTTTTACGTGCATATTTGTGATATATTAATTTTTAATATATATTTGCTAATGCGATTCTTAAAAATATGTACTCTCAAGAGTATAATCTACATATTAAAATGTGCAATTTATTATAACCTACCTTTCTTACGCCAGAAAAGAAAAGAAAAGAATGCTACAATGACAAAATTCTAATCCGGGGGAAAGTTGGTCATTTTTAAAATGCCAAACAAACAAACAAACAAAATGGGGGTTAAAACATTTAGACGAATGCGACGGTGTCGTTTCGTTTAGCTTTGTCAAATTTCCTTGCTTTATTTTATTTTATTTTATTTTTTGAGTTAGAAGTTCCCTTGCTTTTTTTGAAGTAAACAAAACAATAGAATCGCATCTCAAAAAAAAAAAAAAAAAAAAAAAAAGAATAAACATATCCATGCGACGTGAGAATGTGCTTGAGAGCAAATCGTTCAATCGATCAAAACTTCCAAAATTCTCACGCCATCATCCCCATTTTATACATTCGGTTTGATTCAATCTCGAATTTCAATCATGCGCTACAGATTTCTGATCTCCCTCGAACCCTTTCTCTCTCCATATCTTTGGTGAGGGTTTGTTTTTGTTGATCGAAGCACAAATTACTTCTACATTCGGCTTGTAATCGTAAGTTCCATCTCCTGAGTTTATTTGAATTTTGCGTTGTTATTAGTTTCACGCATTATCCAGCTGATTGTTGTGTTGTGTTGTGTTTATGTTTGCATTGATCGTGGTATCGATGATTCAATAAATTTGGCTCAAAATAAGGTTTTTTGGTTGATGATTTTGGGGAAAGTAGAGTAGAAAATGGTGAAGGAGACTGACTACTACGATTTACTGGGAGTTGGTGTGGATGCAACCCCTGCAGAAATTAAGAAGGCTTACTACGCTAAAGTGAGCCCATCTCTTTGTATGATTTCTTTGTTGTTTTATTTAATTTTCACCATTTTCATTGTTTGAAATATTTGAATTGTTGCTGTGTGGTAGTAATTGAGTATGTTCTGTCCACAACACGGAATTTTTACTTCAATACTTGGATCCTTTGGATCGAGTTTATATATGGGAATGATTCCAGGATTGAACGTGGCCATATAGAACAACCTCCGTTTTTTTTTTTCAATTAATTTTTTTTGGTTTTGGGATAATGTTAAGTGTTCAAGTTCATATCTCTATATTCCCATTAATTCCCAATTTAATTGATGTGGAGTAACTGGCGAGAAGCCCAAGAGGGTAAGCAACACTTTTTTTAAAAAAAATTTAATTTTTTGAGATTGGAGACAAAACCTTAATAAGGTTACTGGTTGATCCTGTAACCTTTGACAACACAAGTCATGAAACCTCATTCTTGGATTCTGGGTATAGACCAATTGAATTTATCAGGTATTTCATTGTTCTATTTTGCCTTTAAGTCACATTTTAGTTGTCCATTTCGGCATTTCCAATTATAATCCTTGCTGCTTTCCTTTTTTAATCTTATGCCTTCATTTGAAGAGTCCCCTTGAGCTTAAATAGGCTACCTTGTATGTAGAAGCAAGGCAAAAGTTTCCAAGGAAGGTCGAAGAAAGTAGGGCTTTAGTACTGCTAGAGAGTATAGATTGCATATTTTGGTTTTCAGCATTCTTGTTGCCACCAAATTTTAGAAATAATAAATATGTATTAATACCTAATCGAAACAGACCAAGAAGAGAGCATCAGAGTGTGAAGGATCTTACTTGAATGATGACTACCTGCAAGCAGTACGAATTGTTTCCTTGTTGCACTAGAGTCCTGAACGTGATTTCCCTAGTCTACGTTGCAAGTTTCTCCATGGCGGTTGCTTCTTATTCATAGGGGTCTAATGGATCAGGTGTACTCATGATGACAATTTGGCCAAAGTATTTTGTCCACCACGCAAGTCAACAATTAGAGAACACCACCACCTCCACCACCTTGTGCAGATCTTGCCTCAGTAGGATTAGCGTGACCCAAATGTAGGCAGATTTTGAAAGACCAATTCCCAAATCAATTGAAGAAATCTAAGAGAAGAAAACAGATTTTTGGCACAAAAGAGAGTCAAAAGTATTGTGTGCGCTATGCCTTGTATTAGAGACTGCTATGTACAGGGAATTGAAAGGCTTAAAGCATTGATTTAGTAGCTAGAAAACATAAAATGTAGCTCAGGAGTTTGTAGCAGAGTTCATTACCGAGAAAACCATACCTATAATCTTGCGCCAGCCAAAACCAGGCCTGACTCAAAGCATAGGAAAGTGGTTGCCTCATCGATTCTTGGCCTGTCTATTCAAATGCTACTGGAAAGCTGAACAATATAAACCAGTTTCTATGTGGGACAAGTGTCCGCACTTACATTTGACTTTAACCTTTGAAGATTGTGAAACAATGCCTACCAGGTGCAAAATGCACGTGCAACGAGTATGCACACTTGATTTGAACAAAGGCAGATTAATGTTGTAACAATATTTCCCTGCCCCAGGTTATGCCTTGAATTACAATTTGGACCCAGAGACAAACATCCCACCAACATGACAATTTCTAAAATTTTAGGGGGAACAATTCTTCTACTGGGGGCACATAGCACTACTGAAAAGTACTCATTGTCTGCAATGTGATTTCTTTGCGTCCCATATGACTTATCCCTTGTGTCCTAGGGGATTGACCAATGATCCCATGGAAATAGCAGTAGCAAGACTGCCACCTAACCTAAGTAGGGGATGGATCCGTTGATTATGCACTACCTCCTTCCTCAGACCTCTGCACATGTGTGAATATGGAACCATTACAGGCCTAGGTAGTATTTATCCTAAAGATTGTTGTAGTAATTAATATAACTCATAACACAGGTCTTAATCAAAACAATGCTGCTAAATTCTATAGTGATTTGTTAGAATCCTTTCAGCAAACGCTTAGGTGAAGTAGATATACACGATCATTTGCCACGAGGATCACCCAAAATGCATTATTCTTATTTATTAAAATGGAATATTGACCACCAATCGACATAGTGCTTGCCACGAGGAAATGAGAGAGTCTGAAGAACTTCGTCCAATCTACATTTCAGCCTTATCACTGCATTTCTACTTCAATAAAGGAGTCCCAAATCAAAGGATAGTCTTCTTGTTCATTGATGCTGGCAGACAGGAGTAACTATGATGTAGAGCTAATTTATGGTTATGAATGGCACATTATGTTGTTCTCGCTTAGCTATAAATATCCACTAGCTGTATGTGTTGACATATTGAAATCACCTATAGTTAGAGAGTTGTGCATGCTTTTGATGCAATGTTAAGTGCCAAGTGTCTATTTCCATGTTGGAATGTGGTGTCAGACATGAGTGTTCGAAGTGAAATGAAGAGTTTGAGACTTTAGGCAACATAGCTGACAAGCACCTGATTCTTTAGCATTGATTGCTGACAATTGATGATCTACCTTCTTGGCCATGGATGAAGTTTCTTTTCTAATTTGGTAAGAGATGGTGCCGCAAAATATGTTTTAAGGAATGACTGCCCATTTTTTTAAAGTTAACCTGGTCCTTCTTAGGGGCCATTGTAGTTCTAAACCAGCAATACATATTCTAAAGTTTTTGAGTTTCTGCTCAGGCAAGGCTTGTTCATCCTGATAAGAATCCTGGTGATCCACAAGCTGCCCAAAAGTTTCAGGTATGTGATCCAATGGTGCGTCAAAGTCTCTATATGCAACAATTTCGTTCTGGTTGTGAAAAAATAAACAAATGAAATGAAGTGAAATGAATATAATAATTGAAATCTTTCTTTTCTTAAGCTGTAATAGGACATGAATGCTTGCTACATTAACCATGCTTAATGTCAAGATCGTCTGAGTTTGAGGTAGTGATTCTTTACTGGATGTCAATTGGGGTTCCATAAACCTAACATACTTTCTGAAATTGCTTAGGAACTCGGTGAGGCTTATCAAGTCCTTAGTGATCCTGATAAACGTGAAACATATGATATGAGTGGAAAAGCAGGTGTATCACGGTAAGTGTCTACAGTTTAAAAGAATGTCAAAGAAGCAGTTTATAAGCACTTTCATCTATTGTCTAAACCTCTCAAATGACTCTCTCACATGCATATAAACGATATATTACGATAGATCTTAGGTTTCACTATCTCTCGGTAACGTTTTACTCTTGTCATGTGAGCTTGTCTAATTCTTGATGTTTTTTGTCATTGGTTCTGTGACATACTTGTTAGGGATGCCATGATAGATCCAGCAGCTGTGTTTGGGATGCTTTTCGGAAGTGACTATTTTGAAGACTATGTTGGCCAACTTGCATTAGTAGCAATAGCAACTGTGGAGTTTGAGCAGGACCAGAAGCTTCCCGTGGAAGTGCGGAGGAAGAGAGTGCAGAAAAGGATTAAGGTATATTGTTTCAATAGCCAGTCAGTACTTGTCAATGCCGTGAGTAAGAGCTTACTTGATCTGTTTTACCTTACAGAAAATGCAGAAGGAAAGACGGGAAAAACTCGTAAAGATTCTAAAAGATCGACTTCAGCCATATGTTGAAGGTCCCACAGATGAGTTTGTTGAATGGGGAAAGTCAGAGGCTTCCACACTCTCAAAAGCTGGTATCAACTATTTGTCAATCCACACTTGCTTTGGTGTAAAACTTACTAGTCAATCTGTTCCTCAGTGAATTCCATATCTGTTCATTCGTCATAGTTTATACTATGCTTAGTTTATTTGCTTTGGTGTAGAACTTGCGAAAACTGAGCCCTTCTGATTTTTCAGATGTTTAGTCAGGGAAGGCCAAAGTTTGTACATCTAAATTGAGGAAACTAGGCAGATTAGTTATTTTGATCTCTATTAGCTTTTGCCATTTTTACATCAACATTGTTGGAATAGAATTCTCAAGAAGCTTTGTCCTATGATGGTTAAGAAATTTAAAGAGATCTCAGTTATCCTCCTGCAAGTCAAATAACAATGGATCCTTTTTAAATATTTTCTGTTTATGCAAAAAAGTTAGTTTTCAGCTTTTGCACATAATGCATCTTTTAGTTTAAAGTTTGGCCAAGCATAGCGATAGCCAACAGGATGGGGCTTTTCAAAGTGATAAAAAAGGTTCTCTTAATCTCGGAAGCCTGCCAAGCGTTGCGTGAGACATACTGAAGGGAACCCTTCCGGTGCTTAATGGGTTAGGTGTGTTCAGGTAAATTTGGCCTTCCAATGTAGTTCTTTTTTTTTTTGGG
>JAKOGI010004146.1:0-33060 GCA_029747015.1 Carnegiea gigantea
TGAGCTAAATTCAGTTTCCACAACTAGAAAAGTGGTACGGCCTACCCGTGCTCCTAAGCACGACCGTGCCACCTTGATCCGACTCAAACCTTTGTGTTTTTGATCTCTTTTGATGTGTGCTAGCTTGGGATCCTTCCTCCATTAAGACATACATCATATTTGGTATCAGAGCAAAGGTTTCACCTTGGCCTAGCATCCACTTCCACTTCCACAAAACATCCACTTCCCTTCTTCTCCACAAACTAATTTCTCTCTTTAATTCCAACATGTCTTCAACAAGCATGTCCTTGGAAGAAAGATTTGAGTCATTGATGAAGCAAAATGAGTTCTTGGCAAGCAAAATCCGAGAGGATTCACAAAGAAACCAAGAAGCTCAAGCACAGAATGAGTACCTAAGGAAGCAGTTGGGTTCATTCATGAAGCAAAAGCAAAGAATGAATGAAGAAACTCTACAATCTGAACCCAAGGCACGTGAGCAAGTCCATAGTCATGATGTCGATTCATCAAGTGAAGAAGAAATGCCTAGGACGGCTAGAAGAGAGCCACGAAATCAAGCCAGTACCAACGACTTTAGAGTTGGAATTCCTGAATTTGAAGGTAAACTTGATCCTGAAGAGTTTATTGATTGGTTGAATATAGTTGAAAGAGTCTTTGAATATAAGGATATTCCTGATGATAAGAAGGTTAAGTTGATAACCTTAAGACTCAGAAAGCATGCATCGTTATGGTGGACAAACTTGAATGCTAAAAGGCTTAGAGAAAGAAAAGCAAGAATCCATACTTGGGAAAAGATGAAAGCTAAGCTTAAAGAAAGGTTTCTTCCACCAACGTATGTCCGAGATTGCTACTCCCAATTTCATAATCTCACTCAAGGTACTATCAATGTTGAAGAGTATACTTGTGAGTTTGAGAAGTTGATGATTAAATGTGACATACAAGAACCTAAAGAACAAACCATAGTTAGATACTTGGGAGGTCTTGATCCTAGGTATTCTAATGTGGTGGAGTTGCAAGCCTATGCTTCTTTTGATGATGTTTGTGTATTAGCTCATAAGGTGGAGCAGCAAAAGAAGGCTAAACAGCCCCAAAAACCCACATACACAAAGCCTTTCATTCGGAACCAACCTTTTAACAAGGGGAGTTCCAACCCACCTACTAAGCCACAAACTCCCTCTCCCTTTAAGCCACAAACTCCCTTTCCCTTTAATCCACAAAGAACCACGGCTCCTCAAAAAGCTCCAGCAACCCCATTTCGGCCTAACCCAAACCCCATGAGCAATAGAAGATGTTTCAAGTATCAAGGGCTTGGTCATATTGCCTCAGAATGTCCAAACAGAAAAGTTATCACTTTGACTGAGTGGACCGCCGTGAAAGAGGATTTTGAAGAGGAAGAAAACGAGGTTGAAAGTGAGTCAGAAGTTGAAGAAACTCAAGATGAGGTTATTGAGGAAGCAGATGAAGGTGAACTCTTAGTTTTAAGAAGAGTTCTAAGCAATCAGAAAGGAGCTAAGGATGAACAAAGAGAGAATATCTTTCACACTCGATGTACCACCCAAGGAAAGATATGTTCTTTGATCATTGATGGAGGAAGTTGCGCCAATGTGGTTTCTCTAAGCATGATTGAGAAACTAGGGCTACAAACAATGACTCACCCACATCCATACGACATCCAGTGGTTAAATCAAAGCAAGGTGATGTAGATGTGGGTGGTAAGTGAACCAAATCAACTCAAACTCAAACTAAACAAGAATCAACCAAAGAAAAGTGAATATGGTGGAAGATAGTTTGAGATGGTTTGAAGAATAATAACAAAAAAGAACAAGGATAAACAAGACCTTGTAATTAAGATAATCCTTCACGGAGCCACTCAATGACTTGATCTTGGGCTAATTCTCCTGTCTTAACCAAGGAATCACTCCAATTGGAAAAGGAAGAGAACCTAGAACACCACTTGAATGAGCCAAATTCAAGATATAGAACTAGAAATTTTGAGACAAATGAGAATCACTCTCAAAGGTGCTTGTATTACTTTGGAAATCTCTTACAATGCTGAATGATTAGCTTCACATGCCCCTCCCCTTTTATAGACTCAGCCAAAGACAATCAAAAGACTCAAATAACTCCTAACAATTAAAACTAGCTAATGAAAAGTCTAAGAAAAATGAAAAGACACATCATAAAAGGGGGTGGGGGGAGGTTACAAGGAATATTCTAGGATTTTTGCAGCTGATTACATCAATCTAGAAGCATCTAAAACGTGCACAATATCAGCCACACAATCACATGTAACCGAAAACTCTTCATATTCCCAGAATTAATCCTTGCAACTGCCTCAACTTCAACAGAGCATAACTTCCAGAATACTCGGCCAAATCACGCGTTCTTGGCTTGTTAGAAAGCCCTGGAAGTCTATTTTCCAGAATGGGCTCATTTGCTCAATTTTGATAAGCGGTTTGAAAGTTATGGCCCAAACAATGCACCTATCTCAGACTGGACTGGATCAGCACAACGTATCTTTGAGTGATATTTTGCCCAATCAAATGATGTCCAAATTAATTAAAATTGGGCTTATTTTAAAGCTGACATCTTAAGCTTCAAAACCATATGGAGCCTCAAGTTGTGGGTCCACGTTAGGTAGGCCAAAAGTGCACACAAAAATCGGGAAATTTCTGGATGAAGGCGACACTACCTCTTCGGGCATGAACGCCAATTTCCGGCAACGTTTGGCAACTTCCTTGACCTCTTGAAGCTTGAGTGAATCCTCCTTGGGCTGAGCTTGATGGTCCTTGGGCTTCTCACGATTGTCTCCATCATTCCCCCCGGGTAAGTGAAAGTTTGCCCTCAAACTAGGAAGGGGCTCATCATCGAAATAGGGGCTAAGATCGGAGACATTGAAGGTAGCCGAAACTCCATAATCTCCGGGTAGATCAACCTTGTATGCATTGGGCCCAACCTTCTCAAGGATTTCAAATGGACCATCGGAACGCGGCATCAACTTAGATTTTCTCTTTGAAGGGAAACGCTCCTTCCTCATGTGAATCCATACCAAATCTCCTGGCTGAAAATGTACCTCCTTGCGATCCTTGTTGGCGCATTGCATGGCTCTTTCATTAGCCTTGGCAATGTTATCTCTAACTCTTGCATGAAGATCTTGGATCTCCTTGGCTCTTTTTTCAGCTTCCCAACTAAATTTTGTGGGAGTTGGGATGGGAACAAGATCCAAGGGACTCTTGGGATTGTAGCCATACACAACTTGAAATGGAGAGAGTTGGGTCGACTTACTAGGCACTCGATTGAATGCAAACTCGGCATGGGGTAGCAACTCATCCCAATTCTTCAAATGCTTCTTCACTAGGACTCGAAGTAAGGTACCCAAAGTCCTATTAGTGACTTCAGTTTGGCCATCAGTTTGGGGATGACAAGTAGTGCTAAACTTGCGTTGAGTACCCAATTTGCGCCATAGAGTTAGCCAAAAATGACTAAGAAACTTGGAGTCCCGATCAGATACCATGCTCTTTGGAATGCCATGTAGTCTCACAATCTCCTTGAAGTAAAGATTAGCCACTTGAGTAGCATCATTAGTGGTGTGTCAAGGGATGAAATGCGCCATCTTGGAGAATCGATCCACAACCACCATAATGGAGTCTTTGTTCCTTTGGGTTCTAGGTAAACCCATGATGAAATCCAAGCTAATATCTTCCCAAGGGGCTTGAGGAATGGGGAGTGGAGAATACAATCCTTGGGGCAAAGAATGGCTCTTAGCCATTTGACAAGTAAAACATCTTTTGATGAAATGCTCTACATCTCTTGACATCTTAGGCCAATAGTAGTGTTCCTTCAACATTGATCTAGTCTTCTCAACACCAAAATGGCCAGCTATGGCTCCTCCATGCAGCTCTTGGATAAGCAGTTCACGAAATCCACATTGAGGTATACAAAGGCGTGAACCTTTGAATAGGAACCCATCTTCTAAGTGGAACAACCCATGGGGGTGTTTAAGACACTTCTCAAAATGTCCTTGAAATCATCATCTTTTGGGTACAAATCTTTAACAACTTCAAACCCAAGTACTTTAGTACTCAAAGTGGAGAGTAATAAGTACCTTCTTGATAATGCATCAGCTCCTTTGTTGAGAGTACCCACCTTATGTTGGATAGTGAAGTGGAAGGACTGAAGATACTCTACCCATTTAGCATGTCTAGGGTTGAGCTTGTGTTGTCCTTGAATGTATTTGAGAGCTTCATGGTCGAAATGAAGGATGAACTCACCTCCAACTAAGTAATGACGCCAATGCTCCAATGCTCTAATGATTGCATAAAACTCCTTGTCATAGGTGGAGTACTTCTTCTTCGCATCGTTGAGCTTCTCACTAAAAAAGGCAATGGGTCTCCTCTCTTGAGATAGGACAGCTCCAATTCCTACCCCGGATGCATCACATTCTACTTCAAAGACTTTGGTAAAGTCAGGTAAGGCTAGAACGGGGGAACTAGTGAGCTTCTTCTTGATCTCTTCAAAGGCTTGTTGTGCTTGCTCATTCCATGAAAACTCTTTGCCTTTAATTACCTCGGTCATATGAGCCACGATAGTGCTGAAATTTCTAATGAACCTCCGGTAAAATGAGGCTAGGCCATGAAAACTCCTTACTTGAGTGACGGATGTAGGAGTTGGCCACTCTTGAATAGCCTTGATCTTGCTTTCATCAACTTGGAGGCCTTGGGCGTAAACAATGAAACCCAAGAATACCACTTGAGGAGTGAAGAAAAAGCATTTCTCCATATTGCCATAAAGTTGTTCTTGTGAAAGAATCTCCAAAACTTGTTGCAAATGCTTGGCATGCTCCTCCTCGGTCTTGCTATAGACCAAGATATCATCAAAGTAAACGACAACACGAGTTCCAATGAGGGGCTTGAGAACTTGGTTCATGAGTCTCATAAAAGTGCTCGGGGCATTAGTAAGCCCGAATGGCATTACAAGCCACTCATATAAACCTCCTTTAGTCTTAAAGGCGGTTTTCCATTCATCACCTTCAAAATACGAATCTGATAATAGCCACTTCTAAGATCAATCTTAGAAAAGATAGCGGCTCCATGTAATTCATCCAATAGATCTTCCAATCGGGGAATAGGAAACCGGTACTTGATAGTGATCTTGTTTATTGTCCGGCTATCAACACACATACGCATGCTACCATCCTTCTTAGGAACAAGGAGGGCGGGCACGGCACATGGCCTTAGACTTTCCCGAATTAAACCCTTGGACAAGAGATCATCCACTTGTCTTTGGACTTCTTGAGTTTCGCTTGGAGACATCCGGTATGCCGGCTTGTTTGGAAGTACGGATCCGGGAACAAGGTCTATCTTGTGTTGGATAGATCTTGGAGGGGGAAGGCCATGTGGAATTTCTTGTGGAAAAACATGGTGATAGGCTTGTAGAAGAGGGGTGAGTAGTGGATGTGAGGGAGATGATTGATGTATATGTGGGTGGAAAGTGAACCAAATCAACTCAAACTCAAACTAAACAAGAATCAACCAAAGAAAAGTGAATATGGTGGAAGATAGATGAGATGGATGGAGAACTTCACTACACAAGAAAAAGGGATAGAACAAGATCTTGTAATTGAGATAATCCTTCACGGAGCCAATCAATGACTTGACCTTGGGCTAATTCTCTTGTCTTAACCAAGGAATCACTCCAATTGGAAAAGGAAAAGAACCTAGAACACCACTTGAATGAGCCAAATTCAAGATATAGAACTAGGAATTTTGAGACACAAATGAGAATCACTCTCAAAGGTGCTTGTATTTCTTTGGAAATCTCTTACAATGCTGAATGATTAGCTTCACATGCCCCTCCCCTTTTATAGACTCAGCAAAAGACAATCAAAAGCCTCAAATAACTCCTAACAATTAAAACTAGCTAATGAAAAGTCTAAGAAAAATGAAAAGACACATCATAAAAGGGGGTGGGGGAGGTTACAAGGAATATTCTAGGATTTGTGCAGCTGATTACATCAATCTAGAAGCATCTAAAACGTGCACAATATCAGCCACACAAATATATGTAACCTAAGACTCTTCATATTTCCAGCATTAATCCTTGCAACTGCCTCAAATTCAACAGAGCATAACTTCCAGAATACTCGGCCAAATCACGCGTTCTTGGGCTTGTTAGAAAGCCTGGAAGTCTATTTTCCAGAATGGGCTCATTTGCTCAATTTCGATAAGCGGTTTGAAAGTTATGGCCCAAACAATGCACCTATCTCAGACTAGACTGGATCAGCATAATGTATCTTTGAGTGATATTTTGCCCAACCAAATGATGTCCAAATTAAACAAACTTGGGCTTATTTGAAAACTGAAATCTTAAAATTCAAAACCATGTGGAGCCTCAAGTTGTGGGTCCACTTGAGCTTGTCCAAAAGTGGTCACAAAAAATCGGGTACCGCAGGGATGAATTCAGCGCCAAATTTCTAGCAAAGCTTAACCTCTTTTTGACCTCTTCATAGTGTCGTTAGTCTTTGAACTCACTTAATAAGACCAAATAAGCACACTTCCAAGCATGATCTTCTTTGACCCTTTCCTTCTTTGAAATTGGACTTGAATAAAAATGATGCATATGGAAATATGCATCATACTCCCCGGGTTGTTTCGAGTTTGTCCTCAAACTCAAAGGATTGGCAAGCTTCTCATGAAGGGAGGCATGCTTATGAAATGGGAGCTCTTGTAGGAAGTGGCCAAATGGCATCATTTGTAGGGTGGCATAGAGGAGGGGGATGAGAAAGACATCCAAGTGAGGACTGTCTTTGGGTTTGGGAGATGGAATAAGGTCAAAAGGCAGCATTTGAAAAGCAATATGCACAGAGGTTTGATAAAAGTGGGTGTGGGAAGGGTGAAAACTAAGGTGAGATTCGGTTGGGGAAAGAGAGGTGAGTAATAGATCATTTTGTGAGGCTTTATGTGGTTTGAGGATTTGGGAAGGTTGAATGGGGGTTAAGGTGAATTCTTCTTGGGTCAAGAGTTGCTCAACTTCTTCAATAACCCCACATGCCTCCAACTCGGGTGCTTGGAGTTCGGTAAGGCGTACTTCTTGAATCAAGAGTTGTTCAAACTCTTCAGCAACCCTACATGGCTTCATCACTTCAAGGTCTTTAGCTACATGTTCTTCAATTCTTGGGGTTATGCTCAAATTCACCTCATTATCTTCTTGGCACCCTTCTTCGGGGAAGGATTGCTCAATTTCTTGCACAATCTCTTCTTGCTTCAACTCGGATCTTTGGGTCTCAAGTTCAATGGTCTCTTCATCACCACAGTCACCAAAAAACAAGAGGTAGGTCAACTAGGCTTGAAGCTTTTTCTCCAAGGATCTCTTCATCTTTGTTTGGCTTTTGAGAAACCTTCTCTAAGTGAAGTATTTCTTCTCTTTCAACCTTGAGTTCAATTTCTTCTTCAAGGCTTTCCTCCTGATCGTTCTCTTCTTCCACGGCTTTCCTTTCTTCCAAGGTAATGACCTCGTTATTTGGGCAATCCGTGGATAAGTGTCCAAGCCCTTGGCACTTGAGACACCTCCTAGGTTGTGGGGGAAAGATCATTTGTGGGGTTGGTTCTTTTTGTGGGGTGGAAGGGAATGAACCCGTGAGCTTAACGGAGATACTTTCTTTCATGGGCATGTAAGTGGATGGGTAAAAGGAACCCTTCAACTTACTACTCAATTTCTTCCAAGTTCTCACCTTTTCTTTTCCTTTCTTTTTTCGCTCAAACTTATATTTATTCCACCACTGAAGTGCACATCCTCTCAATCTTGAAATAACCACTTTGAACTTCTCTTGGTCACTAAGGATACAACAAGCAAAAACTCGTTCCACCTTAGATAACCAACCTGCGAACTCTTCCTTTTCGCCATGAAATTTTGGAATTGCAAAACAAGCATATCCAATATCAATAAGAGCTAGTTCTTTCTCCAAGTTCTTTGAAGACGGCATGAAGGATGAGGTCTAGGGTTCTTCGTGGATTGATTTGAAACGTAAGTTGGCTGTGGCAAAGGTGGCACGGTCGTGCAAGGGGGCACGGTCAGGCCGTGCTATGCTTCGGCTGAAGAAAATACAGAAAAGTAGAGTGGCACGGTCGTGCTTGGCGGCACGGGGGCACCGTGCTCCGTCTCGACTTGAAGATTTCTGGAAAAAGAATATGGCACGGTCGTGTGTTGTGGCACGGGGGCACCGTGCTGCTTCTCTGGTCTTCGAGACTCGGATTGCCGGTTTGTGCCTCTTTTTGTTTTTTGTATTTTGGCTTTTTGGGATGTGTTTGGGTGTGATGTGGGTCACTTTAAAAGCCTTGGCTCTGATACCAATTGATGTATATGTGGGTGGTAAGTGAACCAAATCAACTCAAACTCAAACTAAACAAGAATCAACCAAAGAAAAGTGAATATGGTGGAAGATAGTTTGAGATGGTTTGAAGAATAATAACAAAAAGAACAAGGATAAACAAGACCTTGTAATTAAGATAATCCTTCACGGAGCCACTCAATGACTTGATCTTGGGCTAATTCTCTTGTCTTAACCAAGGAATCATCCAATTGGAAAAGGAAGAGAACCTAGAACACCACTTGAATGAGCCAAATTCAAGATATAGAACTAGGAATTTTGAGACACAAATGAGAATCACTCTCAAAGGTGCTTGTATTACTTTGGAAATCTCTTACAATGCTGAATGATTAGCTTCACATGCCCCTCCCCTTTTATAGACTCAGCAAAAGACAATCAAAAGGACTCAAATAACTCCTAACAATTAAAAACTAGCTAATGAAAAGTCTAAGAAAATGAAAAGACACATCATAAAAGGGGTGGGGGAGGTTACAAGGAATATTCTAGGATTTCTTGCAGCTGATTACATCCAATCTAGAAGCATCCAAAACGTGCACAATATCAGCCACACAATCACATGTAACCGAAGACTCTTCATATTCCCAGAATTAATCCTTGCAACTGCCTCAACTTCAACAGAGCATAACTTCCAAAATACTCGGCCAAATCACGCGTTCTTGGGCTTGTTAGAAAGCCCTGGAAGTCTATTTTCCAGAATGGGCTCATGTGCTCAATTTGGATAAGCGGTTTGAAAGTTATGGCCCAAACAATGCACCTATCTCAGACTGGACTGGATCAGCACAACGTATCTTTGAGTGATATTTTGCCCAATCAAATGATGTCCAAATTAAACAAACTTGGGCTTATTTGAAAGCTGAAATCTTAAACTTCAAAACCATGTGGAGCCTCAAGTTGTGGGTCCACTTGAGCTTGTCCAAAAGTGGTCACAAAAAATCGGGTTCCGCAGGGATGAATTCAGCGCCAAATTTCTAGCAAAGCTTAACCTCTTTTTGACCTCTTCATAGTGTCGTGAGTCTTTGAACTCACTTAATAAGACCAAATAAGCACACTTCCAAGCATGATCTTCTTTGACCCTTTTCTTCTTTGAAATTGGACTTGAATAAAAATGATGCATATGGAAATATGCATCAATGATGGCTTAGACTCTTCTTGTAAAAGTATCAAGTCTTTAAAAGACTCATACTCATGGTGCTCAGATTTGAGAAGAGTAGTAAAGAAGACTTCCAAATGAGGATTGTCTTTTGGCTTAGAGGGGGAAGGACTTTTGAGAGGGGTAAGAGTGATTTTCTTACGGTCCTTGAGAAAAGAGTAAGTGTTCATCCGGCCATCATGGATGACACTTCTATCAAAAAGCCATGGTCTACCAAATAATATATGGCAAGCATCCATGGGGACTATATCACACCAAATCTCATCTTTATAGTTTTTCCCAATTGAAAAAGAAACAAGACAACGGTGAGTAATTTGCAAACCTTTGCCTTGATTCAACCATTGTATGGTGTAGGGATTTGGACGAGGAGAGACTTGCAGCTTGAGTTTGTCCACCATAGTCTTTGAGGCAACGTTAGCACAACTACCTCCATCAATGATAAGGGAACAAACCTTGTCTCCTACGGTACACCTGGTGTGAAAAATGGCTTCTCTTTGCTCCATGTCCTTTTGAGTGGCAATTCCACTCAAGGCCCGGCGGATAACAAGCAACTCTCCTTCATCGGGGCCTTCCTCAACTTCTTCCAAACTTCCTTCTTCAAAGTGCTCTCCTTCTTCTTCATCATAGGCATGTTCATCACATGCTTCTTGGTACTCCGCTAGGGAAACAATCCTCCTGTTTGGACACTCAGATGCATAGTGTCCCATGCCTTGACACCGAAAGCAACGAACCTTGTCCTTTGATTTGGGCTCTTGTGTGGAGGGTTTTGGAGGGGTTGGAGTGGTGTTTTTGGTTTGTGGAGGTGGGGGATTTTGTGGACGAGGAGGGTAGTACGGAGGCTTTTGTGTGGGGTAAGGACGAGAGAGAGGCTTGGAAAGGACACTCTTTCCCTTTGATTTCTTTTGTTGCTCTACCTTGTAGGCTAGAGAACTCAAGTCATCTAGGGATGAATAGGGTTGCAACTCAATTACATGAGCAATGGACTCATCAAGACCGGTCAAGTATCTTACCAAGGTTTGTGAGTCGTCTTCTCTCAAATCGCATTTGAGTAGGAGTTGTTCAAACTCCCGAGTGTATTCTTCCACACTCTTGGATCCTTGCTTGAGTCGATGGAGCTTGAGATAATTGTCTTGCACATAGTGAGAGGGAAGAAACTTGGCCTTGAGTTTTTCTTTCATTTTGGCCCAAGTTCTGATTTTCCCTTTCCCGTTTCTTGCTCTTTTCGCTCCAAGGTTAGCCCACCAGATTGAAGCATATTTTCTGAGTTTAAGGGCTACAAGCTTTACCTTCTTATCTTCCGGGATGTCCTCATATTCAAAGATCCTCTCAATGGTGTGCAACCAATCGAGAAATAAGTCCGGATCAAGTTGGCCTTCAAATTCGGGGATGTCAATTCGGACACCACCAATATTTCCTCCTTGCCTTCGTCTCCTTGGGGGTTCCTCATCACTTGAATTGGCATGGGAGTGATGGACTTCCTCTTCAGATTCAACCACCGGTTCATGAGGATGAGAGGGAGTGGGGCTATGAACCCACCTTCTTTTCTCCTCCAAAAGTTGCCCAAGTTGAGTTCGAAGATAAGTGAGTTGTGCTTCTAACTCTTCCACACGTGCTTGGTCGCTTCTTGTGGACTTTGTAGACATGTTGGAGATGCGTTGAAGGAAGAATATGCAGCAGGGAAAGTGGCACGGTCGTGCAAGGGGGCACGGTCAGGCCGTGCTATGCTTCGGCTGAAGAAAATGCAGAAAAGTAGAGTGGCACGGTCGTGCTTGGCGGCACGGGGGCACCGTGCTCCGTCTCGACTTGAAGATTCCTGGAAAAAGAATATGGCACGGTCGTGTGTTGTGGCACGGGGCACCGTGCTGCTTCTCTGGTCTTCAAGACTTCGGATTGCCGGTTTGTGCCTCTTTTTTTTTTTGTATTTTGGCTTTTTGGGATGTGTTTGGGTATGATGTGGGTCACTTAAAAGCCTTGGCTCTGATACCAATTGATGTAGATGTGGGTGGTAAGTGAACCAAATCAACTCAAACTCAAACTAAACAAGAATCAACCAAAGAAAAGTGAATATGGTGGAAGATAGTTTGAGATGGTTTGAAGAATAATAACAAAAAGAACAAGGATAAACAAGACCTTGTAATTAGGATAATCCTTCACGGAGCCACTCAATGACTTGATCTTGGGCTAATTCTCTTGTCTTAACCAAGGAATCACTCCAATTGGAAAAGGAAGAGAACCTAGAACACCACTTGAATGAGCCAAATTCAAGATATAGAACTAGGAATTTTGAGACACAAATGAGAATCACTCTCAAAGGTGCTTGTATTACTTTGGAAATCTCTTACAATGCTGAATGATTAGCTTCACATGCCCCTCCCTTTTATAGACTCAGCAAAAGACAATCAAAAGACTCAAATAACTCCTAACAATTAAAACTAGCTAATGAAAAGTCTAAGAAAAATGAAAAGACACATCATAAAAGGGGGTGGGGGAGGTTACAAGGAATATTCTAGGATTTTTGCAGCTGATTACATCAATCTAGAAGCATCTAAAACGTGCACAATATCAGCCACACAAATATATGTAACCTAAGACTCTTCATATTCCCAGCATTAATCCTTGCAACTGCCTCAACTTCAACAGAGCATAACTTCCAGAATACTCGGCCAAATCACGCGTTCTTGGGCTTGTTAGAAAGCCCTGGAAGTCTATTTTCCAGAATGGGCTCATTTGCTCAATTTGGATAAGCGGTTTGAAAGTTATGGCCCAAACAATGCACCTATCTCAGACTGGACTGGATCAGCACAACGTATCTTTGAGTGATATTTTGCCCAATCAAATGATGTCCAAATTAAATAAAATTGGGCTTATTTTAAAGCTGACATCTTAAGCTTCAAAACCATGTGGAGCCTCAAGTTGTGGGTCCACGTTAGGTAGGCCAAAAGTGCACACAAAAATCGGGAAATTTCTGGATGAAGGCGGCACTACCTCTTCGGGCATGAACGCCAATTTCCGGCAAAGTTTGCAACTTCCTTGACCTCTTGAAGCTTGAGTGAATCCTCCTTGGGCTGAGCTTGATGGTCCTTGGGCTTCTCACGATGGTCTCCATCACAAGGGCATTCAGGTGAATTCTCGTTGTTTGATTTCCTTTTCCATTGGAAAGAGCTATCAAGATGAGTTATGGTGTGATGTTATTCCTATGGATGCATGTCATGTGTTATTAGGAGGACCATGGTTGTATGATCGAAAGGTTATGCATAATGGTTATCTTAATACCTATTCATTTTCCAAAAATGGAAAGAAGATTACCCTAGCCCCATTATCCCCCTCCAAGCTCCACGAAATTCAACCACAAAAAAAGCCTAAGCATGTTGATTGTTTGCTATCCGTGAGTGAACCCATTTTAAAGGCTTCTCAACATGAGTTTAAGGCCTTTAGAGAGTGGATATTGAACGTCCAAAGCGACCCAGAAAATATGTTGCCCACTCACCCCATTGCAAAGACACTCCTTGAAAATTTCTGTCATGTGTTCCCCGATGAGATTCCCACGGGTTTACCCCCAAAAAGAGACATACAACACCACATTGATCTTATTCCTGGTTCTGTCCTACCTAACAAACCAGCATATAGGATGAACCCAAAGGATACTAATGAGATTCAAAGATAAGTTGCAGAGTTGCAGGAAAAAGGATTGATTCGAGAATCTTTGAGTCCCTGTGCCGTTCCAGCTCTTCTAGTACCAAAGAAAGATGGAGGAATGAGAATGTGTGTTGACAGCAGGGCCATTAACAGGATTACAATCAAGTACAGGTATCTTATACCAAGACTTGAAGATATGCTTGACGAGTTATATGGCTCCAAGGTGTTTTCAAAGGTTGATCTTCGAAGTGGTTACTGCCAAATCAGAATTAGAGAAGGTGATGAATGGAAGACAGCTTTCAAAACAAAAGGTGGACTCTATGAATGGTTGGTAATGCCTTTTGGTCTTTCTAATGCACCTAGTACTTTCATGAGGTTAATGAACCAAGTGTTTAGACCTTATATTGGAAAGTTTATGGTAGTATACTTTGATGACATTCTGATTTATTCTAAGAATGAGCATGAGCATCAAGATCACCTAACTCAAGTTATGCTTGTCTTAGAACGTGAGAAGTTATTTGGTAACCTTAAGAAGTGTGCTTTCTTCACTCCTGAAGTTACATTTCTTGGTTATATTGTGACTGAAGATGGTATAAAGGTAGATGAAAGTAAGGTAGAAGCCATTCGATCTTGGCCTATACCTAAGAGCATACATGATGTTAGAGCTTTTCATGTTTTAGCTTCATTCTACAGGAGATTTATTCGCAGTTTCAGCACTATTATGGCTCCTATGACTGAAGTGATCAAAGGAACATCCTTTGTATGGACAGCCAAAGCTCAATCTGCCTTTGAAGATATCAAATCAAAACTTACTCAAGCACCGGTACTTGCTTTACCATGCTTTGGTAAGATATTTGAATTTGAATGTGATGCCTCTAGTGTAGGTATTGGTGGAGTTCTTACACAAGAAGGTAAACCCCTTGCCTTCTTTGGTAAGAAGCTATGTAAATCTAGAAGAAAGTATTCCACCTATGACAAAGAGTTTTATGCTATTGTGAGATGTTTAGAGCATTGGAGTCATTATCTCATTGCTAGTGAGTTTATTTTACATTCTGACCATGAAGCATTAAAGTACATACAAGGGCAGCATAAGTTAAACTCCAGGCACGCTAAGTGGGTTCAATTTATGCAGTCATATCATTTCACCATCAAGCACAAGTCAGGTAAACTCAATCAAGGTGCAGATGCTCTATCACAGAGGTATCTCTTGTTATTTCAATTAGCTGCTTGCATACTTGGTTTTGACCATCTAAAGATTCTATATGACAATGATGAAGACTTTGGGGCATTGTATGATGAATGTTCTAAACACCCCAAAGGAGATTTTCATGTTCAGGCGGGCTTTCTATTCAAGGGAGCTCGATTATGTATTCCAAAGTGTAGCACAAGAGAGCAATTGATTAGAGAAATTCATAGAGGATCATTAGCTGGGCATTATGGAGAAAACAAGACTGTTATCATGCTGAGAGAGCATGATTATTGGCCAGCTATGGAAAGAGACATCCAAGATATACTTAAAAGGTATGGAACTTGTCAAGTGGCAAAGAGTCATTCACTACCCCACGGTTTGTATACTCCATTGCCAATCCCCACTTCACCATGGGTTGATGTAAGTATGAACTTTATTCTTGGATTACCTAAAACACAAAGGAACAAAGACTCTATTTTTGTTGTTGTTGATAGGTTTCCTAAGATATCTCATTTCATTCCATGTAACAAAACAAATGATGCTACTCACATTACTGAATTGTACTTTAGAGAAGTAGTGAGGTTGCATGGTATTCCCAGGTCAATTGTTTCTGACAGGGATACCAAGTTTTTGAGTCATTTTTGGATTACATTGTGGAAAAAGATGGGTACCAAGCTAAAATATAGTACCACTTGTCACCCACAGACTGACGGACAAACTGAGGTTACTAATCGAACCTTAGGGACTCTCATAAGAACTTTGATTAAACCTCATGCCAAGGCTTGGAATTTGCTCTTACCCCATGCAGAGTTTGCTTATAACAGGACGCCAGGCAGGGCTACTGGTCACTCTCCATTCAAGGTGGTCTATAGAATTGATCCCCTAGGTCCACTTGATCTCATTCCACGGTCTTTCGATCAGAAGCCACATCCAGATGCAGCAGCAAGGGTAGAACAAATCAAGAAGGTCCATGAGTTGGTGAGGAGCAAGATTGAAAAGTCTAATGAAGCCTATCAAGCTCAAGCCAACAAGCATAGGAGAAAGATTGCATTTCAACCAGGAGACCTCGTGTGGATCCATCTAAGAAAGGAGAGATTCCCATCCAAACGAAAGAACAAGCTTATGCCACAAGCAGATGGCGCTTTTGAGGTACTCGAACGTATTAATGATAATGCTTAGAAGGTTGATTTGCCAGGTGATTATGGAGTGTCAGCCACATTCAATGTACCTGATTTGCAAGCTTACCACGAAGATGATTACCTTGTCGATTTGAGGATCAAATCTTCTCAACAAGGGGAGGATGATGTAGTCCCCACCACCATTAGCAATGAAGAAGGTCCAACAAGTCAATCAAGGTCCAATACAAGCTCCAAGATACAAGCCATGATCCAAATTGTCCAAACATCCCAAGGAGGTGCACACGGGTTCAAGAACCAAACCTTACCCGGTTTTGTGCACTTGATTTCCTAAGCTTTAAGGAGGCTTAGGTCCTTAATTTTTGCATTTTGCTAAACCTTAAGATGTCCCCTTTCATGTCCCAATATTAGTTTACCACTATCCAAGTCATAGAAAGGAGGAACAAGGTATTTTGTCAAACCAGTCAGAATTGCACCCAATCTGCACGGTTTTTTCTTTTAGCTTGAAAGCCCCACTTAAACTTTATTTAACCTTAATTTCTTGGTTGGGAGGGTTTAAACACATCCTAAAAATTCTTCCCATGGGTTAAAACCAGAGTCAAACTCGCTTTTGCCGAGGTTAAACCAAGCCCCAAAACCAGCCACAAAACTATCCAAGAACCCGGTTCAGCAGTCTGGTTTTATTTTGCCTTCTCTGGTGGGTTTTCTTCACTTCAGTAGATGTGGCACACCCCTCAAGGCTGGGCACACATCCCAAAGTCCCAATGATGAGCTGCAACCTTGAGAAGAACAACCAATGGGAGAGAAGCTGCCATGGAAGATGTCCCCTCGTTGTAATTGGCTAGTCGTAAAGCATTGTTCCCTTTTCGGATGTCCAATGGCAAGAGAGGAGGTTTATCAGCTGCTTTGGCTTATGTTTAAGCTAATTACAATGTAAACATCAATTGTCTTACTTTCCTTAATGTTAAAGGATGTAATTAAGCTAGCTAAACCTAGGTGACAACCGGTTTTGCTCTAACCGGGTATGTTTAGCTAATTAAGACCTTTCCTCCCTAGGAAGGAAAGGATTAGTCAGGTGCTTGCTTGCGTGTATGCTTGCTTGACATGCTTACTTAAGGAATGCACGCTCATGGCATAAAGAACTCAACATTTAGTGAATGAAAATCAGATTGAAAGCTTGAAAGCTTTTTCTCTCAAACTCTTGCTTGCGCATCCTTAATTAAGCCAATTAAGGTGGTGTTCAAGTCAAGTCTTAACCTTGATTAAGTGGTGATATTTGTATCTTAGTCAAGTTTAAGGGCCCTAAACTCAAAGATTGGTGGTGTTTCTGTATCCATTCATTGAGTTTAGCCTATCCAAATCTTGTTCACAAACAACCGAATTAAGAGAGGATTAAGGTTAGATTATTAGCTTAAGTTGTAAGTTAATAATCTTTTACTTTGAAGCTCCCTCAAATCCCCTCACTCCCTCATCCTTCATACCCTTCCTTCCATCTCATTCCACGGTCTAAAGCATCCAAAAGGCCTAGCAAACACATCCATCACCAAGAACATACAACCGGGCTCAAGTGAGCAAATTTCAGTTTCCACAACCAGAAAAGTGGCACGGCCTACCCGTGCTCCTAAGCACGACCGTGCCACCTTGATCCGACTCAAACCTTTGTGTTTTTGATCTCTTTTGATGTGTGTTAGCTTGGGATCCTTCCTCCCTTAAGACATACACCAGGATAAGCAAGCAAGGATTTGAGAGAAAAAGCTTTCAAGCTTTCAATCTGATTTTCATTCAACAAAATGCTGAGTTGCTTGCCATGGCCGTGCATTCCTTTAGTAAGCATGTCAAGCAAGCACACAAGCAAGCAAGAACCTTACTAATCCTTTCCTTCCTAGGGAGGAAAGGTCTTAATTAGCTAAACTCACCCGGTTTAGAGTAAATCGGTTGTCACCTAGGTTTAGCTAGCTTAATTACATCCTTTAACATTAAGGAAAGCAAGACAAATGATGTTTATATTGTAATTAGCTTAAACATAAGCCAAAGCAGCTGATAAACCTCCTCTCTTGCCATTGGACAGCCGAAAAGGCGACAAGTACTTTACGGCTAGCCAATTACAAAGCGGGGACATCTTCCATGGCAACTTCTCTCCCATTGGTCGATCTTCTCAAGGTTGCAGCTCATCATTGGGACTTTGGGATGTGTGCCCGGCCTTGAGGGGCGTGCCATATCTGTTGAAGTAAAGAAAACCCACCGGAGAAGGCAAAATAAAACCGGACTGCTGAACCGCGTCCTTGGGCAGTTTTGTAGCCGGTTTTGGGGCTTGGTTTAACCTTGACAAAAGTGAGTTTGACTTTGGTTTTAACCCATGGGAAGAAAGTTTAGAATGTGTTTAAACCCTCCCAACCGAGAAATTAAGGTTAAACAAAGTTTACATGGGGTTTTCTAGCTAAAAGAAAAAACTGTGCAGATTAGGTGCAATTCTGACCGGTTTGACAAAACACCTTGTTCCTCCTTTCTTTGACTTGGATAGTGGTGAACTAACATTGGGGCATGAAAGGGGACATCTTAAGGTTTATCAAAATGCAAAAATTAAGGACTTAAGCCTCCTTAAAGCTTAGGAAATCAAGTGCACAAAACCGGGTAAGGTTTGGTTCTTGAACCCGTGTGCACCTCCTTGGGATGTTTGGACAATTTGGACCATGGCTTGTATCTTGGAGCTTGTATTGGACCTTGATTGATTTGTTGGACCTTCTTCATTGCTGATGGTGGTGGGGACAACATCATCCTCCCCTTGTTGAGAAGATTTGATCCTCAAATCGGCAAGGTAGTCATCTTCGTGGTAAGCTTGCAAATCAGCTATATTGAATGTGGCTGACACTCCATAATCACCTGGCAAATCAACCTTGTAAGCATTATCATTAATACGTTCGAGTACCTCAAAAGGACCATCTGCTCGTGGCATAAGCTTGTTCTTTCTTTTGGATGGGAATCTTTCCTTCCTTAGATGTATCCACACGAGGTCTCCTGGTTGAAATGTAATCTTTCTCCTATGCTTGTTGGCTTGAGCTTGATAGGCTTCATTAGACTTTTCAATCTTGCTCCTCACCAACTCGTGGACCTTCTTGATTTGTTCTACCCTTGCTGCTGCATCTGGATGTGGCTTTTGATCGAAAGACCGTGGAATGAGATCAAGTGGACCTAGGGGATCAATTCCATAGACCACCTTGAATGGAGAGTGACCAGTAGCCCTGCCTGGCGTCCTGTTATAAGCAAACTCTGCATGGAGTAAGAGCAAATCCCAAGCCTTGGCATGAGGTTTAATCAAAGTTCTTAGGAGAGTTCCTAAGGTTCGATTAGTAACCTCAGTTTATCCGTCAGTCTGTGGGAGACAAGTGGTACTATATTTCAGCTTGGTACCCATCTTTTTCCACAATGTAACCCAAAATCACTCAAAAACTTGGTATCCCTGTCAGAAACAATTGACCTGGGAATACCATGCAACCTGACTACTTCTCTAAAGTACAATTCAGCAATGTGAGTAGCATTATTTGTTTTGTTATATGGAATGAAATGAGACATCTTAGAAAAACTATCAACAACAACAAAAATAGAGTCTTTGTTCCTTTGTGTTTTAGATAATCCAAGAATAAAGTCCATACTTACATCAACCCATGGTGAAGTGGGGATTGGCAATGGAGTATACAAACTGTGGGGTAGTGAATGACTCTTTGCCACTTGACAAGTTCCACACCTTTTAAGTATATCTTGGGCGTCTCTTTCCATAGTTGGCCAATAATAATGCTCTCTCAGCATGATAACAGTCTTGTTTTCTCAATAATGCCCAGCTAATGATCCTCCATGAGCTTCTCTAATCAATAGCTCTCTTGTGCTACACTTTGGAATACATAATCGAGCTCCCTTGAATAGAAAGCCCTCCTGAACATGAAAATCTCCTTTGGGGTGTTTAGAACATTCAGCATACAATGCCCTAAAGTCTTCATCGTTGTCATATAGAATCTTTAGATGCTCAAAACCAAGTATGCAAGCATCTAATTGAAATAACAAGAGATACCTCCGTGATAGAGCATCTGCACCTTGATTGAGTTTACCTGACTTGTGCTTGATGGTGAAATGATATGACTGCATAAATTCAACCCACTTGGCGTGCCTGGAGTTTAACTTATGCTGCCCTTGTATGTACTTCAATGCTTCATGGTCAGAATGCAAGATAAACTCACTAGCAATGAGATAATGACTCCAATGCTCTAAACATCTCACAATAGCATAAAACTCTTTGTCATAGGTGGAATACTTTCTTCTAGATTCACATAGCTTTTCACTAAAGAAGGCAAGGGGTTTACCTTCTTGTGTAAGAACTCCACCAATACCTACACCAGAGGCATCACATTCAACTTTAAATATCTTACCAAAGCATGGTAAAGCAAGTATCTGTGCTTGAGTAAGTTTTGATTTGATATCTTCAAAGGCAGATTGAGCTTTGGCAGTCCATACAAAGGATGTTCCTTTGATCACTTCAGTCATAGGAGCCATAATAGTGCTGAAACTGCGAATAAATCTCCTGTGGTATGAAGCTAAACCATGAAAAGCTCTAACATCATGTATGCTCTTAGGTATAGGCTAAGACCGAATGGCTTCTACCTTACTTTCATCTACCTTTATACCATCTTCAGTCACAATATAACCAAGAAATGCAACTTCAGGAGTGAAGAAAGCACACTTCTTAAGGTTACCAAATAACTTCTCATGTTCTAAGACAAGCATAACTTGAGTTAGGTGATCTTGATGCTCATGCTCATTCTTAGAATAAATCAGAATGTCATCAAAGTATACTACCACAAACTTTCCAATATAAGGTCTAAACACTTGGTTCATTAACCTCATGAAAGTACTAGGTGCATTAGAAAGACCAAAAGGCATTACCAACCATTCATAGAGTCCACCTTTTGTTTTGAAAGCTGTCTTCCATTCATCACCTTCTCTAATTCTGATTTTGTTGGAAAATTGTTAACCCCATCATTGTGTAATGTGAGGTTTTGATGATAACAAACACAAATGTAATATACACTTGAGTGTGTTGATCGAACAAGTTCCAAATACTGTTTGGAAAACTTTGAAATTGCTTGATTAACCATGATCGAGAACAGGTCTTAAGAACAGCTCCTCAGAACAGCTGAATGGCAAAGAACTTGAAGCGCATCCAAGACATGGAGTACTTCAGAAACAGCTCAGGAAATAATTCTGAGTAACATCACAGCATTGGAGTGACAAGTCCAAATTTTCTAGATGCTGTCTGGTTGATTCAACAAGAGTCTTGGTCTGTTATAGGTTTTATTTTCTTAGATTCTTGTTAATATGCCACTTGGAAGATCTTGATTTAACATCTACTTCGAATGGTTTTTAAGAACACTGTCTCAGATCAGTTCTGAGATCAGGGTTCAGACTGTCTTCTAGCCAAAATGATTTTCCATAGTCTTCCTAAAACCTTGGGCTGAGGATTCTGAAATTATTTGAGATATATTTTCTGTTATCATTAGACCCAAAATAAGCTATTCTTGGCTTTGAAAATAATGTTAAAATATTGATTTTATCTTTGGAAGAATATCCACCAAATAAATCTTATTTTTGGAAGGATAAGATAAGGAAAGATATGGGAGATTTCCTATTATAATTTGGAAAGGAGAGTTCTCTTCCCTTTTGTCTCCTTGCAGCACAAGGATTCAAGAGGGTTAAGGTTTACTCTTTTACCCATTTGCATCACACTATTTAAGGAAGATTTTCCCCTCATTATCTCTCACGGGTTTCACACGATTTTTCAATGAGTTTTAACTTGTGAATCATATTTTCAGAAAAACCATCAAAGTGTGTGTGAAAATTGAGTCTTCTTCCTTGGCATACTAGGAGCAAAAATTGTACCTTACATTCGCTTAATTAGAAGCACAAAAGTAAGGTGTTTTTATTCTCTTCTTTCATCAAAGTGAGAGTTGAGTGTGTCCAAGCCTAGGGAGGCTTTGGACGTGTGTAATTCGTCTTGGGGAGATGATTACGTGAGTGTGTCTAAGTCTGGGAGACGAGGACGTGGTGTGTAACTAGTCTAAGCATAGACAGTTATGTGTGTTGCAATTGTAACAGAGAAGGTTACCTTTGTAATGTGTTTAGCCTGTTTAGTAGAAGTGTGTGAAAATCCTACAGGGGTAGGTCATGGTTTTCGCCTCGGTTGGGCTCGAGATGTTTCCACGTAAAAATCTTGTGTTCTCACTTTTCAATTATTTTCGCTATTTTACATCTTCTGTGCACGTTACAAACAGTCTGCCCAAACAAGTCCCAAAACTGTGCAGATTGGACTCCAAAACAGCACAGGTTTACTAATTAGTCTAATTCACTAACCAATTAAACTCCGAATCTTGTAATTCCAATTGGAAATGAAAGCTAAGACCTTAGCTTTTATTTTCCCCAAAAAACAAGCACTTAAACTAGGATTAAATGTGATAAATTAACCAAACAAAACCGGGTGAAAATCTAGATGAAAAATCGGGTGCATCACCTTCAATGTTCTTCACCAAACAATTAATGGCCGTGGCTTTGGACTTGGTTTCTTGATTATTTTGTATCATTTGAACATTCATGGCCTATGGATGGACCTCCATCAGGCGGAGGAACCAAGCAGCAATAGCCGAAATGAAAAGCATTCACAAGTCTCACGCGTTTTGCATTAAATGCATTCACATCAGCAGCAACCCCAACTTCAAACAGGCATATCTCCCTGGTTACTGGTCCAAATTTGATGATCTTGGGTTCATTGGAAATCTTAGGATGTCTAGTTTCTAGGGGAGGTAGTTTCATAGCATTTGGATCAGCCGTACAAAAGTTATTGGCCAAAGAGTGGAGACTGCCCAAAACTGGCCTGCAGTTTGATATCCGATTTTGTGGGCTGAGGTTGACCAGCCACATGAACTCCAAATAAAAGATGGTTGGTCTTGTTGGAAAGCTTATTCTTTAAGCTTAATTAACATAAGGACCATCAGCAATTTGGCCCATTACATTTTGCTGCAAAAGCGTGGCAAAACTCGGGTTATATGCGGATGAGCTAGGTGCTAGCTCATTAGGGATCTCCACGGCTTTCTTGAATGTGAGGGCTCTCTACTTGGCCTCCTTGACCTTTCTTGAGCTCAATAATAGTAGTAGGATTTATAGGCATGGTGCATGATGCTCTTAATCCCCATTTGAAAATCCCTTTTGAAAAAGGCACTTTGAAGTTCAACATAAACTCCTTAAAGTGTCTTGTATCATAGAATTCATATAATGGAACCAGAAGTGAACGTTTCCAGGCATGATCTTGTTGGACTTTTACCTTCCTTGAAGTGGAGTTTGAGAAATGGAAATGAACCCCTTGAATATATACATTATTCTCCCCGGATTGTTTGGAGTTTGTCCTCAAACTCGAAGGGTTTTCTTCCTTCTCATAAAAGAGCTCAATTTTATGAAGTGGGGTTCTTTGAGGAAAAAAGTCATAAGGCATCTTTTGAGGAGCAGTATGAGCATGGGGTTGACAAAAAAGGGTAAGGGGAGGGTAAAAACTAGGGTTAGACTCGGTTGGGAAAAGAGAGGTGAGTAAGAGGTTCTTTTGTAAGGCTTTTTGTGGTTTGGGTGTTTGGGAAGGTTGAATGGGGCTGGGTTCATGCTCTTCAAATCTTGGAGGTAGGCTCCAATTTACCTCATTAACTACTTCATCATCGGCATCGAAGATGGGAGGTAGATCAAAGTTAACGTCACTATTTTCTTAATAATGGCCTTCTCCATTCAAGACAAATGGATAGCTAACTTCTTTTTCTTCCTTCATGGCTGCTTCCCATTCGGTCAAGGTGATGAATTCCTTGTTGGGGCAGTCCGAGGGTGCATGACCAAAGCCTTGACAGTTAGAACACCTTTTAATGCTCATGCTAGAACTCATGGTAGGACCTGATGTATATGGGGCTGATTTGTGGATGTGTTTGGGCTTGGAAACTTGGTCAAGTAGGCAACCTAGGCTCTGATACCAAATGATGTATATATAAGAGAGCCCAAATTACCAACCTAAGCATTTTTGTGGTTTTTGTTACTGCGAAAACAAGGAAAATAAAAAGGATAGTTCAAGACTTGACTTTGAGATAATCCAATGGAGCCACTCAAGCCAAACCTTGGGCAATCCCTTAACCTAATCTAGGATACAGAAGTTAATCACCTCCTAGATGAGAATAAGAGACCTAGAACACCACTTGAAATTGCCAATACTCCAGATATAGAACCAGGTTTTGAACACACAAATGAGAATCCACTCAAATGCTGAATTTGTATTGCTTAATCCGAAAGTTGATCAATAATGACTCTAAACTATAGCCCTTATATAGTAGAGGCCTTACACACGAAAAGGTGGAAGAAAAATACATGAAAGGGTGTGAAGAAAACAAGTAAATTTGCTGCAGCTACATTCGGATGCACCAAGGGTGAAGAGGTGTGTCTCTTGATGTCTTCTGGTGTGAAAAGAGTGTAGCAGCAAAGGGGATTCATGCACCCTTCATTCTCATGCGTCTTGGCCTTGCCAGAGGGGAAGAAACTCGGCTGTGGAGGAGGAACCAAGCAGCAATCGCCGAAATGAAAAGCATTCAGAAGAAATTAAATGCAAAACGCGTCAGATTTGTGAATACTTTTCATTTCAGCTATTGCTGCTTGGTTCCTCCTCCACAGCCGAGTTTCTTCCCCTCTAGCATGGCCAAGACGTGTGAGAATGAAGGGTGCATGAATCCCCTTTGCTGTAACACTCTTTTCACACCAAAAGACATCAAGAGACACACCTCCTCACCCTTGGTGCATCCGAATGAGCTGCAGCAAATTTACTTGTTTTTCTTTACACCCTTTCATGTATTTTCTTCTATCTTTTCATGTGTAAGGCCTCTACTATATAAGGGCCATAGTTTAGAGCCATTTTGGGGGAAATTATTCAACGGATTAAGCAATACAAATTCAGTATTTGAGTGGATTCCCATTTGTGTGTTCAAAACCTGGTTCTATATCTTGAGTGTTGGCAATCTCAAGTGGTGTTCTAGGTCTCTTATTCTCATCTAGGTGGTGATTAACTTATGTATCCTAGATTGGGTTAAGGGATTGCCCAAGGTTTGGCTTCAGTGGCTCCATTGGATTATCTCAAAGTCAAGTCTTGAACTATCCTTTTTTACTTTTCTAGTTTTCTCAATTACAAAAACCACAAAAATACTTAGCTTGGTCATTTGGACTCTCTTTTATATACATCATTTGGTATCAGAGCCCAGGTTGCCTACTTGACTAAGCTTCCAAACCCGAACACATCCACAAATCAGCCCCATGCACATCAGGTCCTACCATGAGTTCTAGCATGAGTATCAAAAGGTGTTCTAAGTGTCAAGGCATTGGTCATGCACCCTCGAACTGCCCCAATAAGGAATTCACCACCTTGATCGAATGGGAGGGAGCCATGAAGGAAGAAAAAGAAGTTAGCTGTCCATTTGTCTTAAATGGAGAAGGCCATTATCAAGAAAATAGTGACGTTAACTTTGATCTACCTCCCATCTTCGATGCCTATGATGAAGTACATAATGAGGTAAATTGGAGCCTACCTCCAAGATTTGATGAGCATGAGCCCAGCCCCATTCAATCTTCCCAAACCCCCAAACCACAAAAAGTCTTACAAAAGAACCCCTTACTCACATCTCTTTTCCCAATCGAGTCTAACCCTAGTTCTTACCCTCCCCTTACCCTCTTTTATCAACCCCATGCTCATACTGCTCCTCAAAAGATGCCTCATGACTTTTTCCCTCAAAGAACCCCACTTCATAAAATTGACCTCTTTTATGAGAAGAAAGAAAACCCTTCGAGTTTGAGGGCAAACTCCAAACAACCCAGAAAGAATAATGTATATATTCAAGGGGTTCATTTTCATTTCTCAAACTGCACTTCAAGGAAGGTAAAAGTCCAACAAGATCGTGCCTGGAAACATTCACTTCTGGTTCCATTATATGAATTCCATGGTACAAGACACTTTGAGGAGTTTATGTTGAACTTCAAAGTGCCTTTTTCAAAAGGGATTTCTAAATGGGGATTAAGAGCATCATGCACCATTGATGTAAGTCTTAAGGGAAGGAACAACCCAAGCCAACTTACAACAAGAGCACAATCAAAACAAGTGGAAAACTCACGAACCAAAGGGGGCACGGTCGTGTTTAAGGACACGGTGTGGCCGTGCCAAATTTCTACCCTTCACGCCTAAAGTTTGTGATTTCTCACGGTTTGAAGTGGTTTTGTGTTTGGACTAAAAACTGAATCAAAGCAAGAAATCTTGGCCTTGATTAAGCTTGAAAAGAGCATGAGAAAAGGTAGGAAATGTGTGGAATGAAAAGAATGAGAAGTTCACTAATTAGAACACAAAAGAGAGCTTATGGTTTAAGGAATCCAAGAGCTAGCTTTATGAACTTTAAGTGAATTCAACGTGTTTGGGATAGTTCTAAGCTTTGTGATTAGATAAGATATACCACTAATCACCTTACTTAGGGCCCTTAATCTTTGATTAGGATACAGATGCACCACCTAATCAATGATTAAGACTCACTTGAACACCACCTTAGTCGGCCTAATTAAGGATAAGCAAGTTAAGTGTTTAAGAGGAACACAAGACACAAAGTCTTTGCTTAATTTCAATACTCAAACTTATTATTTTACAAAAGAGCAGCAAAGGCATTTATAACGCCTTTGAACACACGGAAAAAAGCTTTCCTTCTAGGCAAGGAAAGTCATTAAGCTAATGCTATGCTTAGTTACACACGGTTTAAGCTTAAACATGCATAAGCTGAAAGTTTAAGCTCAAAACACAAGATTTCTTTCTTAAACTCTTTCCTAAGCATTAAGAAACCTTGTTGACTCAATTTCCCTTCAAGGAAGGTAAGGGATGCACGGATGCCACCTCAAAAGGCTGATGAATGCATGGCTGCCAAGTTGCTTGAGTGTGGCCGGTCCATAGCTTGCCATGTGTCGCCTTCTTCATGCTTCCACATGTCATTCTCCTATTTGGCTGAGTGGAAGCTTACCAAGAAGCTCTAGGTGACCAAGTAGGCAAGCACACACCTCAAGCAAACCCATCGAGGAGGGAAATCCACCTTGCTAAGCAACCGAGTATCTAGGTGCCCGTTTCTGCTGTGAATTGTGCTTCATGGTTGATGCCTCAAATTCTGAGTAATCTTGGCTTTCCTTGCATGAAAGGAAACCTCAAGATGTCTAGTTTACCCTAGTTTTTGAATCATAGCATTTGGATGTCGTTTACCCCTTGAATGAGCCTGATTTCCCAAACCTTGCAGATTGGACTCCAAAACAGCACAGGTTTACTAATTAGCTTAATTCACTGACCAATTGAACTCCAAATCTGGTAATTCCAATTGGACCTGAAAGCTAAGATCTTGGGGACCTAAAATATGAAAAATACAAAACTTAAACCAAACTATATCATAAAAAATAAAAAGAACAAAACCGGGTTCATCCTGGCCCTGCTGGGCAGTTTTGGCACCTTGGGTTTAATTGCTGATTTGAATGACCAAATGAAGTCCAAATTGAATGAAACTTGATTTGTTGGAAAGCTAACATCTTGAAATTCAAATCCATCAAAAAATATTAAACGTAAACCCTTAGTATGCTTGAGAAATTAAGTACAAAAAAATGGGTTAGCTGCTGGAATTAACCCTTGCCCTGCAGTTTCAATGCTTAATCAAAACTTAGATGATTTATTCATCCTTAAACCATCATATTGAGCTTACCTAATTGATTTGATTCTTTTAAAACAAAAGGGATGGACGGATTTCCATCATACTCCCCTTGTTAAAAATGATTTGCCCTCAAATCATAGTAGGTAATGAACTCCTCTTCTTTCTTCATTTCTGGCTGAAATAAAATCAACCATGAAAACAAGTCTCTTTTGAACTTAGAGACTCTCTTATTTTCATGTCCCTTACTAATTTGAATGTTGGACTTAAGGGACTCTTTGAATATATCATGAACCACTTCCTCACCTATTCTTAATTCAAGATTAGGAGTTGCAAGTAATGGTTTGGAATGCTTTTGACAGAAGGTTTGTTTGAGTGCCTTGGGTGTGGGTGGAGTGGGGAAAAAGGTTGATGGTTCACCAAGAGATAGGAAAAGAATACTTCGATTCTCCGTACCTTTTGATGGGGGGTGAGTGTGAAGGGAGAGCATGGAGCCTTCATCAGCTTCTACCATGACTTCTTCAAGATCATCTCCATCATGGTTTTTAACTTTCTCTTCTTGTTCCTCCTCTAATTCGACCTCCTCAGTTGCCTTCCATTCAGCTAAAGTGACAAATGTTCGGTTTGTACAATCTGATGCTAAGTAACTAAAACCTTGGCACTTAAAACACCTTGGGATGTTTCTAGGAAGGGGTTTTGGTGTGAGTTGTGGGGATAGGCCCTTTTATGGAGTTTGGTTCTTTTGTGGAGAAGGGGAAAGGGATGTCGTGGGTTGATGGGCATAAGATGAACTCTCCTTGTTTAAGGTTTGTTCATATGGTGTAGAATCGGGCTTGAAAGAATCACGAATATTCATCCTGGATCTTCTTTGTTGTTCCACTTTGTGAGCTAGGACACAAATCTCGTCAAAAGTGGTGAAGGCTTGCAATTCAACCACGTTGGCTATCCTAGAATCAAGCCCTCCTAGGTAACGAACCATGGTTTGTTCTTCAGGCTCATGAATGTCACATTTAATCATGAGTTTCTCAAACTCACGTGTGTATTCTTCCACATTCATTTTGCCTTGAATAAGATTGTGAAAGAGCATGTAATTGTCTTGGACATAAGTGGACGGCAAGAACCGTGCCTTCATCTTAGATTTCAACTTGTCCCAAGTATTGATCTTGCTCTTCCTTTCTCTAGTTCTCTTAGCATTGAGGTTTGTCCACTATAAAGAGGCATATTTTCTCAGTCTACGAGTAACCAATTTCACCTTCCGATCCTCTGGAATCTCCTTGTACTCAAAAATCCGCTCAACAGTTTGTAACCATTTAAGGAATTCATCTGGGTCAAGCTTACCCTCAAACTCAGAAATTTCAACTTTGAAATCGCTTGAGTTGAATGTAAGCCGTGCTCTTCTTCTCGTCCTTTCAAACAGTGCATCATCTTCAGAGAAAGATAACGCATTGCTAGCTTCCTCTTCACTTCTATAATTTGCCACAATTCGTTCACTATCCTCCTAAAGCTTTTGTTTTTGTTTCATATTGTCTCCAAGCTGTTTTCTCAAGTACTCATTTCGAGCCTTAAGTTCTTGATTGGATATAGAAATTTCGTGCATTTGCTTGGCCATAGCTTCAAGTTTCTCTTTCATAGCCATACTAGAACTCATTGTGAAAGTTGGGTGAACTGAACTTGTGTTAGAGTTTAGGATTCAGAGAAAAGATGGGAAAGGCGTGTGGTAGGCTCCAGGCAAGGATGAACTTGCTCTGATACCAAAATTGATGTAAGTCTCAAGGGAAGAAACAACCCAAGCCAACTTACAACAAGAACACAACCAAAACAAGTGGAAAACTCACGAACCAAGGGGGGCACGGTCGTGTTTAAGGACACGGTGTGGCCGTACCAAATTTCTGCCCTTCACGCCTAAAGTTTGTGATTTCTCACGGTTTGAAGTGGTTTTGTGTTTGGACTAAAAACTGAATCAAAGCAAGAAGTCTTGGCCTTGATTAAGCTTGAAAAGAGTACGAGAAAGGGTAGGAAATGTGTGGACTGAAAAGAATGAGAAGTTCACTGATTAGAACACAAAAGAGAGCTTATGGTTTAAGGAATCCAAGAGCTAGCTTTATAAACTTTAAGTGAATTCAATGTGTTTGGGACAGTTCTAAGCTTTGTGATTAGATAAGATACACCACCAATCACCTAACTTAGGGCCCTTAATCTTTGATTAGGATACAGATACACCACCTAATCAATGATTAAGACTCACTTGAACACCATCTTAATCGGCCTAATTAAGGATAAGCAAGTTAAGTGTTTAAGAGGAACACAAGACACAAAGTCTTTGCTTAATTTCAATACTCAAACTTATTATTTTACAAAAGAGCAGCAAAGGCATTTATAAGGCCTTTGAACACACGGAAAAAAGCTTTCCTTCTAGGCAAGGAAAGTCATTAAGCTAATCCTATGCTTAGTTACACACGGTTTAAGCTTAAACATGCATAAGCTGAAAGTTTAAGCTACAAAACTCAAGATTTCTTTCTTAAACTCTTTCCTAAGAATTAAGAAACCTTGTTGACTCAATTTCCCTTCAAAGAAGGTAAGGGATGCACGGCTGCCACCTTAAAAGGCTGATGAATGCATGGCTGCCAAGTTGTTTGAGTGTGGCCGGTGTAACACCCCCGACTACCTTTCAGGAATGTCACACCGCCAGGATCCCCCGAGGGAGACCCCTAAGGCTCTTCTTCTTTTAACTTTCTTCTTAATTTTTACCCAACTTTAGCTTAGGTTAGGAAAACCTGGAACGAAACCGGCAGAGTTCCGTATGTAATTACAACAATTTCCAAAATTACATTACGAAGTTCAGGGTACCTGTGAACTTTTAAACCAAAATGCAAAATAACTAGGAGTACCAGCGAGTCACACACTCGTGGTGGGGCTTAAGCCCTTTACATACACTTATTACAAAAGATTTACATAGGTTCATACTGCCAGAGCTTTTGAGCCACTACATGACCAACGCACGCACTTTCTTAAAACAAAACATCACTTCAGATGGCTTCACAACTTCACATTATAGATACATCAGCGGAAGCAACTAGCGGTCCATTCATTCTTCACCTGGGGGAAGAAGGGGAGAGGAAATGGAGTGAGCCACCACATGCTCAGTGAGTGTTCCTCCACTCCTTAAAACAAAACCTTTTTCAAGCATTAATACCCATAATATTCACTTATCAAGCAATTAGCTACTACTAACATGGTATTAGGCAGCATATTATAGGACACAGGTTGATAAACATAAATATCGGACAAGTCACAACTTACGTATTCACTAGGCACATTTGAACGTCATTTCACAATTCACTAGCATGTCACATATTCTATTTGAAGCCACATTCATCATTTTTAAGAGCATTTTCTTTAAATCTGCAATGAAACATTCTTTGAACATTTGAAAGCATTTCATATTCATTCCATATGTCCTCTTTGGCCCGTAAAACATTCTTTTTCTTTAAACATATATAAAATGGCAAAGGCCAATTGCTTTTCTTATCTTGGTAGGAAAATACTTCCGGCATAAGATCATTACAGGGTGCTGATTGGGTGAGAACTATTCTCGACCCCATAGTGAGACCTAACGCTCACGCTTAAGCTCTTACTCCCGGTATGGCTACATATAACATATCGGACCATTACATTAGCCCTCGTCAGGGCCTCTAGGGTTTATCCGGACTTATCCCCTAGGAAAACATTACATCATTTCATATTGTCCGCAACACATTATCTTAGCCACTCAAAGCGTATCGGCCATAACGGCTAGTAGTTTTCCGTTTCAAACAATGAAATCATTCAACGTATAATTCCCATCTCCCTTTTGTTAAAACATTTTAGGGGTTCCTCCCAAACACTATTTGAATAGCTAAAATAGGCCATAGCTCGTTACTAGACATGGCTATTGTTCATTTAAAACACATGAAAAGTCATTAGCCAAAACATCCCCCTTCCATACACATGTTACATTTTAAATATACGAGGAAAGGGAAACACACATTTCACATTTAAACACTTCGTAATCATTTCAATACAATGAGCCACACATGGCCTCGCAATCCACACGATTGCGGTAATTTCATAACCCGAACTTCCTCCTCACAAGCACCGTACCACAAGACCTCGATCGCTCATAATTCTTTCCTCAAACCATCCAACTACCACCTCGATTCATCGATTTATTAATCACATCATCTTATCATATTAGCTTATGTAAAAGAGAGGGGAGTTTAGGCCCTTACCTGAGCGACCAGCATCATTCAGCGGAGCGTTACAACTAACGTGCAAATAGCCACATTTATTCGTAATTCAACGATACTTTATTCAGTAAATCAAATATAGTTCCATGCTAAACACAACAATGCATTTCGAAGTAATTTCCCTAGCACGAATGTACTAAAAGGGTTCAAATTTATTTCGTTTACACACATAAAACATTAGCTAGTCCAATTCGAATGGAAGCTAAACACGTTAGACTAACTTCGTTTTTAATCCATTTTCATAAATTAGCTACATAACTCGAATCGATGCTAAATATGTCAAACTAACTTCGTTTCTAATTCTTTTTCAAATATTAACTCTTTAACTCAATTCGTAACTAAATATGTTAAATTAACTTCGATTTTAATTCCGTTTTAAACAATAACTCTTTAACTCGAATCAAAGCTAAATGTGTTAAATTAACTTCGATTTTAATTCCGTTTTAAGCAATAACTCTTTAACTCGAATCGAAGCTAAATATGTTAAATTAACTTCGATTTTAATTCCGTTTTAAACAATAACTCTTTAACTCGAATAGAAGCTAAATATGTTAAATTAACTTCGATTTTAATTCCGTTTTAAACAATAACTCTTTAACTCGAATCGAAGCTAAATATGTTAAATTAACTTCGATGTTAATTCCGTTTTAAACAATAACTCTTTAACTCGAATCGAAGCTAAATATGTTAAATTAACTTCGATTTTAATTCCGTTCTAAACTATAACTCATTAATTAGGCATAATTCATTTTAAAGTCATTTTTCAAGCGCGATTTAACACGTATCGATTCGAAGAGTCATTCATTGCCTCGGAATTACATTTTAAGCCTATTTAAGTCGTTTTAGCATAACATGATTCGAGTTATTATCAGGCAGCGAGTTTGCACATGCATCAATTCAGGTATTATTGAAAGTACGGTTACAGCTTATAACAATTCCTGTGCATTTCTAAGCTGAAAATTTACTGTTTCAAAACATGCATACTGACGGCAGTGAGCAAGGTATGTTTGTGCGGTTTGGGCGTGCATAAATAGGCTTGAAATTACCAGGTCAATCTCTGACATTTCTAACTACTTGAGCTAACCTTAATCTGACATGCAACATCATTCTACTGAATTCATACTTAAAATAACAGCAGCAGCTTAGGAGAGGATGTTCACTCACCTGAAAGTGCTTAATTGCCCACTCAATTGGCAGTAATTCACGCCCAAACCCTTTTGAATTCGTCCTTGGTTCAGCTACACCCAGAACCGAAACCCTAGCTTTGATTTGGTCGCTATTTGGGGTTGTCTGGGGTCGAATTCGACCCCCAGATTTATAGAGGAGGTGGAGTGGGCAGTGGCTCGCCGGAATCCGGCACGTGGGCGGGGATTTTTAGGTGTTAGACGCGTGGTTGGAGAGCTGACTCGTTCGTGTGACGTGGGGGAAGGAAAACAGGCAGTGGTTGGGTGGCTGGCGACGGGTGGGTGAGGCCAAACAGCTCCTCCTCTCGCCGGCGACACGTGACGGCCG
>JAKOGI010004147.1:0-33006 GCA_029747015.1 Carnegiea gigantea
TATATATATATATATATATATATATATATATATATATATATATATATATATATATATATATATATATATATATATATGTTGCAAGAAAAACTTTTAATATTTATAAACCCTAAGTGCAAGGTGTGTCGTTGAGTACTTGGGGTGTCGTCCGCAGGAAATTGTGTTTCCAACTATTGGAGTTCACTAGAACGTATCAATCTAGGCGAGATCAAAGGCGAAAGAGGGAAAACTAAACTATGCTAACAAACATAGAAAAAGCGACTTGGAGTTGTGATTTGACCAATGGATGAACCAACTAATCAAGACGAGTCCTAACCTACCCAAACTCCATCACGGGCTAGAGATGATCGGTTGCACCATCAAAGACCACCCAAGCCCTCTCTCAAGGGTCATGAGCTACTCTACTTAGCCTAACCACCTATTTTCATGTGGTTAGCCCAATTAGACCACAAAACTAGCAACCCCGGACCTTACTCGATTCAGATACTATTTTTATGTCTCGAACTCGGCTATTCCCTCTCCCACACTAGCTAATTGACCTCACCTCTCAGTATAAGTCAATCGCCCAAAAATATGGATGAAAGCTCTCTCATGCATTTCACCGAACACTTGGCGGGCGTTAAGGAAAACTCTAAGTTCTAGGCATAGATTAGGTGTGGTTAGACCAAATGCAAGATTAGTCAGCCATCAAGAGGCTAATCACAATCCAAGCCAATACAAATTCTAACAACTAATCATTAACAAAATACAAAAACCTAAACCTAAACCTAAACTAACGAAGAACATAATAAACATGAACTGAAGGAAAGAGAATGAAACGAATCTACTTTAACAAGCAATCTAACATGAAATAATGATAAAAACTAAGCATCTAAATCATAAAGAGTCAAACACAAAAACTGAATTAACGAAATCCAAAATGAGAACAATACATGAAATGAAAGAGAAGAGAGGAGAAAACTTATGCTTGATAGGAAGAAATTCGCAATCCAAAGTCTTGAATCTACAAATTAATCCCCACCAATCCTAATCTAATCCCCTTAATGGGGTTTTTATTCGCTCAAACCTAAACTAAACTAACCTAGAAAAGTCGAAGGAGGAACCCCCGAACAAGGTCGAGAAAAGAGGATTAAATAGAAGACAAGGCGGGCCGCGAAGAACCGAAGGAAACAAGGTGGCACGACCGTGCCTAAGTGGCCGTGCCACCTTGCTGGCCAGCCGCCCCGACTGGCTCCCGTTTTTCCGCCTTTTTGCCTGTTTTGATCCTTTTCCGCCCTTTTTCGCGATATTTGCTTGGTTCAACTTATTACCCACAAGAATAAACAAAATAAGCAAAAATCTCAAAGTATACTTAATAAAATAAAAAAAACTCTAAAGATTACGTTATTATACGAGCTAAGATTAGGTGAAAAAGGCATGTAAAATGCGACAAATTTTCGCCTAACAAATACCCCCACACCTATCTTTTGCTCGTCCTCAAGCAAAACAAAAGAAAAACTAATCTAGAGACCTAACTCACTTTCGCAGGAATCGCAATTACATTTAGCGCATGCAACAAGCCCTTTAAACGCCTTGGTTCCCCCAAGTGGACGAGTAAGGTCTCGTGAGGGTTTGCAGAAGATATACCCACAAAATCTCAAAAAGAAAAAACAAAGAAAAGAAAAGCAAAAATCGAAAAATAAAAATGACAAAACACAATATATACATTGGGATAAACGGTACACAATCGAATCAACCAAAACCCCATAGTAGCTCAAATATCACTCTGCACACAAACATCATATGCATTTCAGAACACATCATCCCAAAGAATGGCATCCAGACATCAGCTTTTCACCCCACGACGCATGAGAACTTTGAATCCATCCTAGTGCCTGGTGTGCAAGTGTATCATCACCCTAAAACATGGCCTGCCAAACTCAAAGTCAATCCCATACAACTGACACAGGCTACTTTTTTGAATGGCTAGCATCGAAAGCGAGCTTCCCCAGTAGCAGTATTGCCTCAAAGGGAAACACCCAGTAGCGCATGCCTCAAAGAGGTACTTATCATTCTAAACTCTTTTCTTCCCCACTTCTTTCTTTTCTTTCCATTATTTTTTTTTGGTTGCAAACTGTTGCCACGCCTCAAAGGGATACACCCAGTAGCGCTTGGATTTGTTTATTTTTGCTTTTGTTTTTGGAAAAGGGGGTGCAAGCACATACAAAGGGAACTGTGCAGTAGACAAGTGGGAGAGCCGATCACGGAAGACTAAGAATATAAGGCAACTATAATATAATAGTCAGGATGGGATTACAAAGTTACAATGGAGTGCTGGGGTTAGAACTGAGGCCTAAAACGACAGATTGGGGATGAATATCCATCGTGCACATATTACTTATATATGAGCTAATAGTCAAGGTACCGGATATCAAGGCTGATCAAAATAGTGCAAAACTCCCCTAAACCCCAAACGAGAAGAAAAATTATACAAAAAAGAGAAAAAAGTGAAAAATCTACACAAAAATGAAAAAGTTTCACAAATAAGAATAAAGGGGGAGCTGACGATCCCACCCCCCCACCTAAATCTCACAATGTCCTCATTGGGAGTTGAGAGTCATCAGCAACCACAAAAACACACAAAAATAAAGAAAGCAAAATCAAACACAGGCCACATAAAACACAATAAACACACACAACAACACTAAACCGGCACAATATATACACAGGCTAGTGCACTCTTCCAAAAACATTCACTAAAATAAAAAACAAGACCACACGTATATACAAAATGAACCACCAAAAAGAAGGACATACCAAGCCATCAACACCACCAATCACAACACACAATTATCCACAAAAACACAAAAACGGTGATCATAGCTATCATTGGCTCAACAACTCAACTCAAGATGATCACCAACAAAAACACAATCCTAGTATCTACAACTAAACAAAAAGAAAAAAAAGAAAATAAAAAGAGGGGAGAAGAGTTAGAACGAGTATACCAGGTTGGGTACTGATTGTACCCGAACTATGCCTCCCTAGGATGGTGCTATGGAGGCCTGAGGAGCATCAGTCACTCCTCATCATCGCTTAGGACTCGCGGCGTCAACTCGGACGCCGTCAAGGCTCTCAGGAGCTTATCATGTGCCTGCGCATGCCTCTCAAAGCGATGTGAGTATGAGAACAAGTATAAGAAAGAAGCAAATGTAGGTAATGTCCTCGTACTCATATCATATGCCAAGGAAAAATCAAACGTATGATTAATGAAAGTACACAATAGGATCTTCCTAGGTACGTCCTCTAGGTATGCACAAGAGGTATCTAAGGAGGGATTAGATCCTCGAATATCACCTAGGGACTCTGGAAATGCAGGCAGTGGAGGGGTGGTGGCGGTAAGGTATGGGGACGAAATTGGGACTAAGGTAGGCGACTCGGTGTAAATGGGGTCAATATGGTCAACGCTAGGAGTGACACTAACCCTCACATCATCATTATAGTACTCCTCAAAAGACGGCTCTAACAAGATATTATTGCCCGACCAAACAAGCAAATCATCCTCAATAAAACTAGCATCACCTCGAGAAGACTCACCCATCTCTAACCCCGTGCACTGAGCTAAAGGGAGGGGAGAAAAAAGATAACTCACAACACCATCAGTAGTGTTGTTAGGTGTGCTAGACAAGGATGGAGCGACGTAGGGAGGGCCAATCACTTCCTCTAGACGGGTCAAAGGTGTCTGAGCGATAAAAGCGGGCTCTAGGGACAGAGAAGACTCATAATCATCATAGAGACTAACCTCAAGCCTAGGACAAGAAGGACTAGGGTCGGTCTCATGCAATATGCCACGCTCCCTCAACGTATCAACAAAACAATTAAGTCGCTCATTCATTGTCTCTATCAGAGCATTAAGGTTCGCATAACAATCATCAGAAATGTCATAATAGGGACAAGAATTCGCATCATGGTCAACCGATTGACAATAAGAGCATTGAAGAGGAGAATAAGCAGGCGAATCATGGAAAGTAGGGGAAGGATACTCAAAACAATCACTAGCACACTTGTGATTTCATTGAGACAAAGCCAAAGATTCAAACAAATCCCACAAATCAACGACATCAAAAAAGCACATACCACCATAACACATGGACTCAAGGGTGGCTCGAGTCTCATGTGTTATTCCCTCAAGCACAACATCACATATTTCCTATTTTTCACATGTGAAATGAACATAGTGAGCACGATAGTCATTAAACCGAGACAAGTATTGCCAAAATGGTTCATGCTCAAATTGAGGAAAATAGAAAATAGCCATTTTGATTTTTTTTTCTAATTTTTTTAATTATTTTTTTTGGATTTTCTAAAGGCCTAGTCTCGAATGCTCAAGTGGGCTCCGATATCAAAAAGCGCCAACTCCGCAGTAGCGGCGCCAAAAACTTGTTGCAAGAAAAAGTTTTAATATTTACAAACCCCAAGTGCAAGGTGTATCGTTGAGTACTTTGGGTGTCGTCCGCAGAGAATTGTGTTTCCAATTATCAGAGTTCGCTAGAGCGTATCAATCTAGGCGAAATCAAAGGCGAAGGAGGAAAAACTAAACTACGCTAAAAAACATAGAAAAAGCGACTTGGAGTTGTGATTTGACCAATGGACGAACTAACTAATCAAGACGAGTCCTAAACCTACCCAAACTACATCACGAACTAGAGATGATCGGTTGCACCATCAATGACCATCCAAGCCTTCTCTCAAGGGTCATGAGCTACTTTAGTTAGCCTAACCACCTATTTTCATGGGGTTAGCCCAATTAGACCACAAAACTAACAATCTCGGACCTAGCTCAATTCGGATACTATTTTCATGTCCCGAACTCGGCTATTCCCTCTTCCACACTAGCTAATTGACCTCACCTCTCAGCATAAGTCAATCGCCTAAAAATATGGATGAAAGCTCTCTCAGGCATTTCACCGAACACTTGGCGGGCGTGAAGGAAAACTCTAAGTTCTAGGCATAGATTGGGTATGGTTAGACCAAATACAAGATTAGTTAGCCATCAAGAGGCTAATCACAATCTAAGCCAACACAAATTCTAACAACTAATCATTAACAAAATACAAAAACCTAAACCTAAACCTAAACTAACGAAGAACATAATAAACATGAACTGAAGGAAAGAGAATGAAAGGAATCTACTTTAACAAGCAATCTAACATGAAATAATGATAAAAACTAAGTATCTAAATCACACAAGAGTCAAACACATGAACTGAATTAACGAAAGCCAAAATGAGAACAATACATGAAATGAAAGAGAAGAGAGGAGAAAACTTATGCTTGATAGGAAGAAATTTGCAATCCAAAGTCTTGAATCCACAAATTAATCCCCACCAATCCTAATCTAATCCCCTCAATGGGGTTTTTATTGGCTAAAAACCTAAACTAGACTACCCTCAGAAAGTGGAAGAAGAAGCCCCCGAACAAGGTCGAGAAAAGAGGATTAAATAGAAGACAAGGCGGGCCGCGAAGAACCGAAGGAAACAAGGCGGCACGACCGTGCCTAAGCGGCCGTGCCACCTTGCTGGCCGGCCGCCCCGACTGGCTCCCGTTTTTCCGCTTTTTTGCCTGTTTTGATCCTTTTCCGCCCTTTTTCGTGATATTTGCTTGGTTCAACTTATTACCCGTAAGAATAAACAAAATAAGTGAAAATATCAAAGAATACTTAATAAAACCAAAAAAACACTAAAGATTACGTTATTATACGAGCTAAGATTAGGTGAAAAAGGCATGTAAAATGCGACAAATTATCGCCTAACAAATACCCCCACACCTATCTTTTGCTCGTCCTCGAGCAAAACAAAAGAAAAACTAATCTCGAAACCTAACTCACTTTCACAGGAATCGCGATTGCATTTAGCGTATGCAACAAGCCCTTTAAACCCCTTGGTTCCCCCAAGTGGACGAGTAAGGTCTCGTGAGCGTTTGTAGAAGATATACCCACAAAATCTCAAAAAGGAAAAACAAAGAAAAGAAAAACAAAAATCGAAAAATAAAAATGACAAAACACAATATATACATTGGGATAAACTGTACACAATCGAATCAACCAAAACCACCTAGTAGCTCAAATATCAGTCTGTACACAAGCATTATATGCATTTCAGGACACATCATCCCAAAGAATGACATCCAGACATCAGCTTTTCACCCCACGACGCATGAAAATAATGAATCCATCCTGGTGCCTGTGTGCAAGTGTATCATCACCCTGAAACTAAGCCTACCAAAATCAAACTCAATCCCACGTAATTGACATAAGCTACCTTTTTGATTGGCTAGCATGGAAAGCAGGCTTCCCCATTAGTAGTATTGCCTCAAAGGGTAACACCCAGTAGCGCATGCCTCAAAGGGGTACTTGTCATTTTCAACTGTTTTCTTCCCCACTTGTTTTTCTTTTCCATTATTTTTTCCATCACAAACTCATGCCACGCCTCAAAGGGATTCACCCAGTAGCGTTTGAATTTGTTTGCTTTTTGCTTTTGCTTTGGAAAAAATAGGGTGCCAGCACATATAAAGGGAACTGCGCAGTAAATAGTGGGAGAGTCGATTGTGGAAGACTAAGAATTCAGGATGATGACAATACATGAATTCAGGACTGGATTGCAAAATTACGATGGGCTGTTGGGGTTAGAATTGAGGTCTAAAACGATAGATTGGGGATGAATATCTATCATGCACATTATACTTATATACGAGCTAATAGTCAAGGTACCGGATATCAAGGCTGATCAAAATAGTACAAAACTCCCCTAAACCCCAAACGAGAAGAAAATTATACAAAAAAGATAAAAAAGTGAAAAATCTACACAAAAATGAAAAATTTTCACAAATAAGAATAAAGGGGGAGATGACGACCCCACCCCCACACCTAAATCTCACAATGTCCTCATTGGGAGTTGAGAGTCATCAACAGCCACAAAAACACACAAAAATAAAGAAAGCAAAATCAAACACAAGCCACATAAAACACAATAAACGCACACAACAACACTAAACCGGCACAATATATACACAGGCTAGTACACTCTTCCAAAAACACTCACTAAAATAAAAAACAAGACCACATGTATATACAAAACGAACCACCAAAAACAAGGACATACCAAGCCATCAACACCACTAATCACAACACACAAATTTCCACAAAAATACAAAAACGGTGATCATAGCCATCATTGGCTTAGCAACTCAACTCAAGATGATCACCAACAAAAACACAATCCTAGTATCCACAACTAAACAAAAAGAAAATAAAAAGAAAATAAAAAGAGGGGAGAAGAGTTAGAACGAGTATACCAGGTCGGGTACTGATTGCACCCGAACTACGCCTCCCTAGGATGGTGCTGTGGAGGCCTGAGGAGCATCAGTCACTCCTCATCATCGCTCAGGACTCGCGGCGTCAACTGGGACGCTGTCAAGGCTCTCAGGAGCTTATCATGTGCCTGCGCATGCATCTCGAAGCAATGTGAGTATGAGAACAAGTATAAGAAAGAAGCAAATGCAGGTAATGTCCTCGTACTCATATCATGCCAAGGAAAAATCAAACGTATGATCAACGAAAGTACACAATAGGATCTTCCTAGGTACGTCCTCTAGGTATGCACAAGAGGCATCTAAAGAGGGATTAGACCCTCGAATGTCACCTAGGGACTCTGGAAATGCAGGCAGTGGAGGGGTGGTGGCGGTAACGTATGGGGATGAAATTGGGACTAAGGTAGGCGACTCGGTGTAAATGGGGTCAATATGGTCAATGCTAGGAGTGATACTAACCCTCACATCATCATTATAATACTCCTCAAAAGACGGCTCTAACAAGATATTATTGCCCGACAAAATAAGCAAATCAACCTCAATAAGACTAGCATCCCCTCGAGAAGACTCACCCATCTCTAACCCCGTGCACTGAGCTAAAGGGAGGGGAGAAAAAAGATAACTCACAACGCCATCAGTAGTGTCGTTAGGTGTGCTAGACAAGGATGGAGCGACATAGGGAGGGCCAACCACTTCCTCTAGACCGGTCAAAGCTGTCTGAGCGATAAAAGCGCGCTCTAGGGAGAGAGAAGACTCATAATCATCACAGAAACTAACCTCAAGCCTAGGACAAGAAGGACTAGAGTCGGTCTCATGCAATATGCCACGCTCCCTCATTGTATCAACAAAACAATTGAGTCGCTCATTCGTTGTCTCTATCAGAGCATTAAGGTTCGCATAACAATCATCAGAAATGTCATAATAGGGACAAGAATTCGCATCATGGTCAACCGATTGACAATAAGAGCATTGAAGAGGAGAATAAGCATGCGAATCATGGAAAGTAGGGGAAGGATACTCAAAACCATCACCAGCACACTCGTGATACCATTGAGACCAAGCCAAAGATTCAAACAAATCCCACAAATCAACGACATCTAAAAAGCACATACCACCATAACACATGGCCTCAAGGGTGGCTCGAGTCTCATGTGTTATTCCCTCAAGCACAACGTCACATATTTCCTATTTTTCACATGTGAAATGAACATAGTCAGCACGATTGTCATTAAACCGTGACAAGTATTGCCAAAATGGTTCATGCTCAAATTGAGGAAAATGGAAAATAGCCATTTTGATTTTTTTCCAATTTTTTTTTTTTTTTGGATAAAGACCTAGTCTCGAATGCTCAAGTGGGCTCCGATATTGAAAAGCGCCAACTCCTCGGCAACGGCGCCCAAAACTTGTTGCAAGAAAAAGTTTTAATATTTATAAACCCCAAGTGCAAGGTGTATCGTTGAGTACTTGGGGTATCGTCCGCAGGGAATTGTGTTTCCAACTATCAGAGTTCACTAGAGCGTATCAATCTAGGCGAGATCAAAGGCGAAGGAGGGAAAACTAAACTACGCTAACAAACATAGAAAAAGCGACTTGGATTTGTGATTTGGCCAATGGACGAGCCAACTAATCAAGACGAGTCCTAACCTATCCAAACTACATCACAAACTAGAGATGATCGGTTGCACCATCAAATACCATCCAAGCCCTCTCTCAAGGGTCCTGAGCTACTCTGGTTAGCCTAACCACCTATTTTCATGGGGTTAGCCCAATTAGACCACAAAACTAGCAACCCCGGACCCAGCTCGATTCGAATACTATTTTCATGTTCCGAACTCGGCTATTCTCACTCCCACACTAGCTAATTGACCTCACCTCTTAGCATAAGTCAATCGCCCAAAAATATGGATGAAAGCTCTCTCAAGCATTTTATCGAACACTTGGCGGGCGTGAAGGAAAACTCTAAGTTCTAGGCATAGATTGGGTATGGTTAGACCAAATGGAAGATTAGTTAGCCATCAAGAGGCTAATCACAGTCCAAGCCAATACAAATTCTAACAACTAATCATTAATAAAGTACAAAAACCTAAACCTAAACCTAAACTAACGAAGAACATAATAAACATGAACTGAAGGAAAGAGAATGAAACGAATCTACTTTAACAAGCAATCTAACATGAAATAATGACAAAAACTAAGCATCTAAATCATACAAGAGTCAAACACATAAACTGAATTAACGAAATCCGAAAAGAGAACAATACATGAAATAAAAGAGAAGAGAGGAGAAAACTTATGCTTGACAGGAAGAAATTCGCAATCCAAAGTCTTGAATCCACAAATTAATCCCCACCAATCCTAATCGAATCCCCTCAATGGGGTTTTTATTCGCTCAAACCCAAACTAAACTAACCTGGAAAAGTCAAAGGAGGAATCCCCGAACAAGGTCGAGAAAAGAGGATTAAATAGAAGACAAGGCGGGCCGCGAAGAACCGAAAGAAACAAGGGGGCACGGCCGTGCCTAGGTGGCCGTGCCACCTTGCTGGCCAGCTGCCCCGGCTGGCTCCCGTTTTTCCGCCTTTTCGCCTGTTTTGATCCTTTTCCGTCCTTTTTCGCGATATTTGCTTGGTTCAACTTATTACCTGCAAGAATAAACAAAACAAGTAACAATCTCAAGGAATACTTAATAAAAAACAAAAAACTCTAAAGATTACGTTATTATACGGGCTAAGATTAGGTGAAAAAGGCATGCAAAATGCGACAAATTTTCGCCTAACAAATACCCCCACACATATCTTGTGCTCGTCCTCGAGCAAAACAAAAGAAAAACTAATCTAGAAACCTAACTCACTTTCGCAGGAATCGCGATTGCATTTAGTGCATGCAACAAGCCCTTTAAACCCCTTGGTTCCCCCAAGTGGACGAGTAAGGTCTCGTGAGGGTTTGCAGAAGATATACCCACAAAATCTCAAAAAGGAAAAACAAAGAAAAGAAAAACAAAGATCGAAAAATAAAAATGACAAAACACAATATATACATTGGGATAAACTGTATACAATCGAATCAACCAAAACCCCATAGTAGCTCAAATATCAGTCTGTACACAAACATTATATGCATTTTAGGACACATCATCCCAAAGAATGGCATCCAAGCATCATCTTTTCACCCCACGACGCATGAGAACATTGAATCCATCCTGGTGCCTGGTGTGCAAGTGTATCATCACCCTAAAACTTGGCCTACCAAAATAAAACTCAATCCCGCGCAACTAACACAGGCTACCTTTTTGAATGGCTAGCATGGAAAGCAAGCTTCCCCAGTAGCAGTATTACCTCAAAGGGAAATACCCAGTAGCGCATGCCTCAAAGGGGTACTGATCATTCCAAACTCTTTTCTTCCCCACTTTTTTCTTTTCTTTCCATTATTTTTTTTTCTTTACAAACTCTTGCCACGCCTCAAAGGGATACGCCCAGTAGCGCTTGGATTTGTTTGTTTTTGCTTTTGTTTTTGGGAAAGGGGGTGCAAGCACATACAAAGGGAACTGTGCAGTAGACAAGTGGGAGAGCTGATCACGGAAGACTAAGAATATAAGGTAACTATAATATAATAGCTAGGATTGGATTACAAAGTTACAATGGACTGTTGGGGTTAGAACTGAGGCCTAAAACGACAGATTGGGGATGAATATCTATCACGCACATATTACTTATATACCAGCTAATAGTCAAGGTACCAGATATCAAGGCTAATCAAAATAGTACAAAAATCCCCTAAACCCCAAACAAAAAGAAAAATTATACGAAAAAGAGAAAAAAGTGAAAAGTCTACACAAAAATGAAAAAATTTCACAAATAAGAATGAAAGGGGAGATGACGACCCCACCCCCACACCTAAACCTCACAATGTCCTCATTGGGAGTTGAGAGTCATCAGCAACCACAAAAACACACAAAAATAAAGAAAGCAAAATCAAACACAACACACATAAAACACAATAAACACACACACAACAACACTAAACCGGCACAATATATACACAGGCTAGTACACTCTTCCAAAAACACTCACTAAAATAAAAAAACAAGACCACACATATATACAAAACGAACCACCAAAAACAAGGACATACCAAGCCATCAACACCACCAATCACAACACACAAATATCCATAAAAAAAAAAGAGAAAAAAGTGAAAAATCTACACAAAAATGAAAAATTTTCACAAATAAGAATAAAAGGGAATATGACGACTCCACCCCCACACCTAAATCTCACAATGTCCTCATTGGGAGCTGAGAGTCATCAGCAACAACAAAAACACACAAAAATAAAGAAAACAAAATCAAACACAAGACACATAAAACACAATAAACACACACAACAACACTAAACCTACACAATATATACACAGGCTAGTATACTCTCCCAAAAACACTCACTAAAATCAAAAATAAGACCACACATATAAACAAAACTAACCATCAAAAATAAGGATGTACCAAGCCATCAACACTACCAATCACAACACACAAATATTCACAAAAACGGTGATCATAGCCATCATTGGCTCAACAACATCCCAAATGTCAACTCAAGATGATCACCAACAAAAACACAATCCTAGTATCCACAACTAAACAAAAAGAAAAAGAAAGAAAATAAAAAGAAGAGAGAAGAGTTAGAACGAGTATACCAAGTCGGGTACTGATTGTAACCGAACTACGCCTCCCTAGGATGGTGCTGTGGAGGTCTGAGGAGCATCAGTCACTCCTCATCATCGCTCAGGACTCGCGGCGTCAACTTGGACGCCGTCAAGGCTCTCAGGAGCTTATCATCTACCTGTGCATGCATCTCGAAGCAATGTGAGTATGAGAACAAGTATAAGAAAGAAGCAAATGTAGGTAATGTCCTCGTACTCATATCATATGCCAAGGAAAAATCAAATGTATGATCAACGAAAGTACACAAGAGGATCTTCCTAGGTACGTCCTCTAGGTATGCACAAGAGGGATCTAAAGAGGGATTAGACCCTCGAATGTCACCTAGGGACTTTGGAAATGCAGGCAGTGGAGGGGTGGAGGCGGTAAGGTATGGGGATGAAATTGGGACTAAGGTAGGCGACTCGGTGTAAATGGAGTCAGTATGGTCAATGCTAGGAGTGACACTAACCCTCACATCATCATTATAATACTCCTCAAAAGACGGCTCTAACAAGATATTATTGCCCTACCAAACAAGCAAATCATCCTCAATAAAACTAGCATTACCTCTAGAAGACTCACCCATCTGTAACCCCGTGCACTGAGCTAAAGGGAGGGGAGAAAAAAGATAACTCACAACACCATCAGTAGTGTCGTTAGGTGTGCTAGACAAGGATGGAGCGACATAGGGAGGGCCAATCACTTCCTCTAGGCCGGTCAAAGGTGTCTGAGCGATAAAAGCGGGCTCTAGGGGCAGAGAAGACTCATAATCTTCACAGAGACTAACCTCAAGCCTAGCATAAGAAGGACTAGGGTCGGTCTCATGCAATATGCCACGCTCCCTCATCGTATCAACAAAACAATTAAGTCGCTCATTCATTGTCTCTATCAGAGCATTAAGGTTCTCATAACAATCATCAGAAATGTCATAATAGGGACAAGAATTTGCATCATGGTCAACCGATTGACAATAAGAGCATTAAAGAGGAGAATAAGCATGCGAATCATGGAAAGTAGGGGAAGGATACTCAAAACAATCACTAGCACACTCGTGATTCCATTGAGACCAAGTCAAAGATTCAAACAAATCCCACAAATCAACGATATCTAAAAAGCACATACGACCATAACACATGGACTCAAGGGTGGCTCGAGTCTCATGTGGTATTCCCTCAAGCACAACATCGCATATTTCCCATTTTTCACATGTGAAATGAACATAGTGAGCACGATAGTCATTAAACCGAGACAAGTATTGCCAAAATGGTTCATGCTCAAATTGAGGAAAATGGAAAATTGCCATTTTGATTTTTTTCTAATTTTTTAATTATTTTTTTTGGATTTTCTAAAGGCCTAGTCTCGAATGCTCAAGTGGGCTCCGATATCAAAAAGCGCCAACTCCGCGGCAACGGCGCCAAAAACTTGTTGCAAGAAAAAGTTTTAATATTTGTAAACCCCAAGTGCAAGGTGTATCGTTGAGTACTTTGGGTGTCGTCCGTAGGGAATTGTGTTTCCAATTATCAGAGTTCACTAGAGCGTATCAATCTAGGCGAGATCAAAGGCGAAGGAGGGAAAACTAAACTACGCTAACAAACATAAAAAAATCGACTTGGAGTTGTGATTTGACAAATGGACGAACTAACTAATCAAGACGAGCCTAACCTACCCAAACTACATCACGAGCTAGAGATGATCGGTTGCACCATCAAAGACCATCCAAGCCTTCTCTCAAGGGTCATGAGCTACTTTAGTTAGCCTAACCACCTATTTTCATGGGGTTAGCTCAATTAGACCAAAAAACTAGCAATCCCGGACCTAGCTCAATTCGGATACTATTTTCATGTCCCAAACTCGGCTATTCCCTCTCCCACACTAGCTAATTGACCTCACCTCTCAACATAAGTCAATCGCCCAATGATATGGATGAAAGCTCTTTCAAGCATTTCACCGAACACTTGGCGGACGAGAAGGAAAACTCTAAGTTCTAGGCATAGATTGGGTATGGTTGGACCAAATACAAGATTAGTTAGCCATCAAGAGGCTATTCACAATCCAAGCCAACACAAATTCTAACAACTAATCATTAACAAAATACAAAAACCTAAACCTAAACCTAAACTAACGAAGAACATAATAAACATGAACTGAAGGAAAGAGAATGAAACGAATCTACTTTAACAAGCAATCTAACATGAAATAATGATAAAAACTAAGCATCTAAATCATATAAGAGTCAAACACATAAACTGAATTAACGAAATCCAAAATGAGAACAATACATGAAATGAAAGAGAAGAGAGGAGAAAACTTATGCTTGACAGGAAGAAATTCGCAATCCAAAGTCTTGAATCCACAAATTAATCCCCATCAATCCTAATGTAATCCCCTCAACGGGGTTTTTATTCGCTCAAACCTAAACTAAACTAACCTCGAAAAATCAAAGGAGGAACCCCCGAACAAGGTCGAGAAAAGAGGATTAAATAGAAGACAAGGCGGGCCGCGAAGAACCGAAGGAAACTAGGGGGCACGACCGTGGCACGGCCGTGCCACGTGGCACAGAGTGGTCGTGCCACCTTGCTGGCCGGCTGCGCCGACTGGCTCTCGTTTTTCCGCCTTTTCGCCTGTTTTGATCCTTTTCTGCCCTTTTTCGCGATATTTGCTTGGTTCAACTTATTACCTGCAAGAATAAACAAAACAAGTAAAAATCCCATCGAATACTTAATAAAACAAAAAAAACTCTAAAGATTACGTTATTATACGAGCTAAGATTAGGTGAAAAGGCATGTAAAATGCGACAAATTTTCGCCTAACAAATACCCCCACACCTATCTTTTGCTCGTCCACGATCAAAACAAAAGAAAAACTAATCTAGAAACCTAACTCACTTTCTCAGGAATCGCAATTGCATTTAGCGCATGCAACAAGCCCTTTAAACCCCTAGGTTCCCCCAAGTGGACGAGTAAGGTCTCGTGAGGGTTTGCAGAAGATATACCCACAAAATCTCAAAAAGGAAAAGCAAAGAAAAGAAAAACAAAAATCGAAAAATAAAAATGACGAAACACAATATATACATTGGGATAAACTGTACACAATCGAATCAATCAAAACCCCCTAGTAGCTCAAATATCAGTCTGTACACAAACATTAAATGCATTTGAGGACACATCATCCCAAAGAATGACATCCGGACATCAGCTTTCACCCCACGACGCATGAGAACACTGAATCCATCCTGGTGCCTAGTGTGCAAGTGCATCATCACCCTAAAACTTGGCCTACCAAAATCAAACTCAATCCCGCGCAACTGACACAGGCTACCTTTTTGAATGGCTAACATGGAAAGCAAGCTTCCCCAGTAGCAGTATTGCCTCAAAGGGAAATACCCAGTAGCGCATGCCTCAAAGGGGTACTTATCATTCCAAACTCTTTTCTTCCCCACTTTTTTCTTTTCTTTTCATTATTTTTTTTTTCGTTACAAACTCTTGCCACGCCTCAAAGGGATACGCCTAGTAGCGCTTAGATTTGTTTGTTTTTGCTTTTGTTTTTGGGAAAGGGGGTGCAAGCACATACAAAGGGAACTGTGCAGTAGACAAGTGGGAGAGCTTATCACAGAAGACTAAGAATATAAGGTAACTGTAATATAATAGTCAGGATTGGATTACAAGGTTACAATGGACTGTTGGGGTTAGAACTGAGGCCTAAAACGATTGATTGGGGATGAATATCTATCGTGCACATATTACTTATAGACGAGCTAATAGTCAAGGTACCGGATATCACGGCTGATCAAAATAGTACAAAACTCCCCTAAACCCCAAACGAAAAGAAAAATTATACAAAAAAGAGAAAAAAGTGAAAAATCTACGCAAAAATGAAAAAATTTCACAAATAAGAATGAAAGGGGAGATGACGACCCCACCCCCACACCTAAATCTCACAATGTCCTCATTGGGAGTTGAGGGTCATCAGCAACCACAAAAACACACAAAAATAAAGAAAGCAAAATCACACACAAGACACATAAAACACAATAAACACACACAACAACACTAAACCGGCACAATATATACACAGGCTAGCACACTCTTCCAAAAACACTCACTAAATTAAAAACAAGACCACACATATATACAAAACGAACCATCAAAAACAAGGACATGCCAAGCCATCAACACCACCAATCACAACACACAAATATCCACAAAAACACAAAAACGGTGACCATAGCCATCATTGGCTCAACAACTCAACTCAAGATGATCACCAACAAAAACACAATCCTAGTATCCACAACTAAACAAAAAGAAAAAAAAAGAAAACAAAAAGAGGGGAGAAGAGTTAGAACGAGTATACCAGGTCGGGTACTGATTGTACCCGAACTATACCTCCCAAGGATGGTGCTGTGGAGGCCTGAGGAGCATCAGTCACTCCTCATCATCGCTCAGGACTCGCGGCGTCAACTCGGACGCCATCAAGGCTCTTAGGAGCTTATCATGTGCCTGCGCATGCATCTCGAAGCGATGTGAGTATGAGAACAAGTATAAAAAAGAAGCAAATGTAGGTAATGTCCTCATACTCATATCATATGCCAAGGAAAAATCAAACGTATGATCAATGAAAGTACACAATAGGATCTTCCTAGGTACGTCCTCTAGGTATGCACAAGAGGCATCTAAGGAGGGATTAGACCCTCGAATGTCACCTAGGGACTCTGGAAATGCAGGCAGTGGAGGGGTGGTGGCGGTAAGGTATGGGGATGAAATTGGGACTAAGGTAGGCGATTCGGTGTAAATGGGGTCAATATGGTCAATGCTAAGAGTGACACTAACCCTCACATCATCATTATAATACTCCTCAAAAGACGGTTCTAGCAAGATATTATTGCCCGACAAAACAAGCAAATCATCCTCAATAAAACTAGCATCACCTTGAGAAGACTCACCCATCTCTAACCCCATGCACTGAGCTAAAGGGAGGGGAGAAAAAAGATAACTCACAACACCATCAGTAGTGTCGCTAGGTGTGCTAGACAAGGATGGAGTGACATAGGGAGGGCCAATCACTTCCTCTAGGCCGGTCAAAGGTGTCTGACCGATAAAAGCGGGCTTCAGGGGCAGAGAAGACTCATAATCATCACAGAGACTAACCTCAAGCCTAGGACAAGAAGGACTAGGGTCGGTCTCATGCAATACGCCACGCTCCCTCATCGTATCAACAAAACAATTAAGTCGCTCATTCATTGTCTCTATCAGAGCATTAAGGTTTGCATAACAATCATCAAAAATGTCATAACAGGGACAAGAATTCGCATCATGGTCAACCGATTGACAATAAGAGCATTGAAGAGGAGAATAAGCATGCGAATCATGGAAAGTAGGGGAAGGATACTCAAAACAATCACTAGCACACTCGTGATTCCATTGAGACCAAGCCAAAGATTCAAACAAATCCCACAAATCAACGACATCAAAAAAGCACATACCACCATAACACATGGACTCAAGGGTGGCTCGAGTCTCATGTGTTATTCCCTCAAGCATAACATTGCATATTTCCCATTTTCACATGTAAAATGAACATAGTGAGCACGATAGTCATTAAACCGAGACAAGTATTGCCAAAATGGTTCGTGCTCAAATTGAGGAAAATGGAAAATAGCCATTTTGATTTTTTTTCAAATTTTTTTATTTTTTTTTTTGGATTTTCTAAAGGCCTAGTCTCGAATGCTCAAGTGGGCTCCCATATTGAAAAGCACCAACTCCCCGACAACGGCGCCAAAAACTTGTTGCAAGAAAAAGTTTTAATATTTATAAACCCCAAGTGCAAGGTGTATCGTTGAGTACTTGGGGTGTCATCTGCAGGGAATTGTGTTTCCAACTATCAGAGTTTACTAGAGTGTATCAATCTAGGCGAGATCAAAGGCGAAGGAGGGAAAACTAAACTACGCTAACAAACATAGAAAAAGCGACTTGGAGTTGTGATTTGACCAATGGACGAACCAACTAATCAAGACGAGTCCTAACCTACCCAAACTACATCACGAACTAAAGATGATCGGTTGCACCATCAAAGACCACCCAAGCCCTCTCTCAAGGGTCCTGAGCTACTCTAGTTAGCCTAACCACCTATTTTCATGGGGTTAGCCCAATTAAACCACAAAACTAGCAACCCCGGACCCAGCTCGATTCGGAAACTATTTTCATGTTCCGAACTCGGCTATTCCCTCTCCCACACTAGCTAATTGACCTCACCTCTAAGCATAAGTCAATCGCTCAAAAATATGGATGAAAGCTCTCTCAAGCATTTCATCGAACACTTGGCGGGCGTGAAGCAAAACTCTAAGTTCTAGGCATAGATTGGGTATGGTTAGACCAAATACAAGATTAGTTAGCCATCAAGAGGCTAATCACAATCCAAGCCAACACAAATTCTAACAACTAATCATTAACAAAATACAAAAACCTAAACCTAAACCTAAACTAACGAAGAACATAATAAACATGAACTGAAGGAAAGAGAATGAAAAGAATCTACCTTAACAAGCAATCTAACATGAAATAATGATAAAAACTAAGCATCTAAATCATACAAGAGTCAAACACATAAACTGAATTAACGAAATCCGAAATGAGAACAATACATGAAATGAAAGAGAAGAGAGGAGAAAACTTATGCTTGGCAGGAAGAAATTCGCAATCCAAAGTCTTGAATCCACAAATTAATCCACACCAATCCTAATCTAATCCCCTCAATGGGGTTTTTATTCGCTCAAACCTAAACTAAACTAACCTCGAAAAATCGAAGGAGGAACCCAGGAACAAGGTCGAGAAAAGAGATTAAGTAGAAGATAAGGCGGGCCGCGAAGAACCGAAGGAAACAAGGGGGCACGACCGTGCCTAGGTGGCCGTGCCATGTGGCACGGCCGTGCCACGTGGCACAGAGTGGCCGTGCCACCTTGCTGGCCGGCTGCGCCGGCTGGCTCTCGTTTTTCTGCCTTTTCGCCTGTTTTGATCCTTTTCCGCCCTTTTTCGCGATATTTGCTTGGTTCAACTTATTACCTGCAAGAATAAGCAAAACAAGTAAAAATCTCAAAGAATACTTAGTAAAACAAAAAAAACTCTAAAGATTACGTTATTATACGAGCTAAGATTAGGTGAAAAAGGCATGCAAAATGCTACAAATTTTCGCCTAACAAATACCCCCACACTTATCTTTTGCTCGTCCTCGAGCAAAACAAAACAAAAAACTAATCTAGAAACCTAACTCACTTTCGCAGGAATCGCGATTGCATTTGGCGCCTGCAACAAGCCCTTTAAACCCCTTGGCTCCCCCAAGTGGACGAGTAAGGTCTCGTGAGGGTTTGCAGAAGATATACCCACAAAATCTCAAAAAGGAAATACAAAGAAAAGAAAAGCCAAAATCGAAAAATAAAAATGACAAAACACAATATATACATTAGGATAAACTGTACACAATCGAATCAACCAAAACCCCCTAGTAGCTCAAATATCAATCTGTACACAAACATCATATGCATTTCAGAACACATCATCTCAAAGAATGACATCCAGACATCAGCTTTTCACCCCACGACGCATGAGAACATTGAATCCATCCTGGTGCCTCGTGTGCAAGTGTATCATCACCCTAAAACTTGGCCTACCAAAATCAAACTCAATCCCACGCAACTGACACAGGCTACCTTTTTGAATTGCTAGCATGGAAAGCAAGCTTCCCCATTAGCAGTATTGCCTCAAAGGGAAACACCCAGTAGCGCATGCCTCAAAGGGGTACTTATCATTCCAAACTCTTTTCTTTCCCACTTTTTTCTTTTCTTTCCATTATTTTTTTTTCGTTATAAACTCTTGCCACGCCTCAAAGGGATACGCCCAATAGCGCTTGGATTTGTTTGTTTTTGCTTTTGTTTTTGGAAAAGGGAGTGCAAGCACATACAAAGGGAACTGTGCAGTAGACAAGTGGGAGAGCCGATCACGGAAGACTAAGAATATAAGGTAATGATAATATAATAGTCAGGATTTGATTACAAAGTTACAATGGATTGTTGGGGTTAGAACTGAGGCCTAAAACGACAGATTGGGGATGAATATCTATCATGCACATATTACTTATATACAAGCTAATAGTCAAGGTACCAGATATCAAGGCTGATCAAAATAGTACAAAACTCCCCTAAACCCCAAACGAAAAGAAAAATTATACAAAAAAGAGAAAAAAGTGAAAAATCTTCACAAAAATGAAAAACTTTCACAAATAAGAATAAAAGCGGAGATGACGACCCCACCCCCACACTTAAATCTCATAATGTCCTCATTGGGAGTTGAGAGTCATCGGCAACCACAAAAACACACAAAAATAAAGAAAGCAAAATCAAACATAAGACACATAAAACACAATAAACACATACAACAACATTAAACCGGCACAATACATACGCAGGCTAGTACACTCTCCCAAAAACACTCACTAAAATAAAAAACAAAACCACACATATATACAAAACGAACCACCAAAAACAAGGACATACCAAGCCATCAACACCACCAATCACATCACACAAATATCCACAAAAACACAAAAACGGTGATCACAGCCATCATTGGCTCAACAACTCAACTCAAGATGATCACCAACAAAAACACAATCATAGTATCCACAACTAAACAAAAAGACAAAGAAAGAAAATAAAAAGAGGGGAGAAGAGTTAGAACAAGTATACCAGGTCGGGTACTTATTGTACCCGAACTACGCCTCCCTAGGATGGTGCTATGGAGGCCTGAGGAGCATCAGTCACTCCTCATCATCGCTCAGGACTCGCAGCGTCAACTCCAACGTCGTCAAGGCTCTCAGGAGCTTATCATGTGCCTGCACATGCATCTCGAAGCGATGTGAGTATGAGAACAAGTATAAGAAAGAAGCAAATGTAGGTAATGTCCTCATACTCATATCATATGCCAAGGAAAAATCAAACGTATGATCAACGAAAGTACACAAAAGGATCTTCCTAGTTACGTCCTCTAGGTATGCACAAGAAGGATCTAAGGAGGGATTAGACCCTCGAATGTCACGTAGAGACTCTTGGAATGCAGGCAGTGGAGGGCTATTGGCGGTAAGGTATGGGGATGAAATTGGGACTAAGGTAGGCGACTCGGTGTAAATGGGTTCAATATGGTCAAAACAAGGAGTGATACTTACCCTTACATCATCATTATAATACTCCTCAAAAGACGGCTCTAATAAGATATTATTGCCCGACCAAACAAGCAAATCATCCTCAATAAAACTAGCATCACCTCGAGAAGACTCACCCATCTCTAACCCCGTGCACTGAGCTAAAGGGGGGGAGAAAAAAGATAACTCACAACACCATCAGTAGTGTTGTTAGGTGTGCTAGACAAGGAGGGAGCGACATAGGGAGGGCCAATCACTTCCTCTAGGCCGGTCAAAGGTGTCTGAGCGATAAAAGCGGGCTCTATGGGCATAGAAGACTCATAATCATCACAGAGACTAACCTCAAGCCTAGGACATGAAGGACTAGGGTCGGTCTCATACAATATGCCACGCTCCCTCATCGTATCAACAAAACAATTGAGTCGCTCATTCGTTGTCTCTATCAGAGCATTAAGGTTCGCATAACAATCATCAGAAATGTCATAATAGGGACAAGAATTCGCATCATGGTCAACGATTGACAATAAGAGCATTGAAGAGGAGAATAAGCATGCGAATCATGGAAAGTAGGGGAAGGATACTCAAAACCATCACCAGCACACTCGTGATACCATTGAGACCAAGCCAAAGATTCAAACAAATCCCACAAATCAACGACATCTAAAAAGCACATACCACCATAACACATGGCCTCAAGGGTGGCTCGAGTCTCATGTGTTATTCCCTCAAGCACAACATCACATATTTCCCATTTCTCACATGTGAAATGAACATAGTGAGCACGATAGTCATTAAATCGAGACAAGTATTGCCAAAATGGTTCCTGCTCAAATTGAGGAAAATAGAAAATAGCCATTTTGATTTTTTTTCCAATTATTTTATTTTTTTTTATAGATTTTCTAAAGGCCTAGTCCGAATGCTTAAGTGGGCTCCGATATTAAAAAGTGCCAACTCCGCGGTAACGGCGCCAAAAACTTGTTGCAAGAAAAAGTTTTAATATTTATAAACCCCAAATGTAAGGTGTATCGTTGAGTACTTTGGGGGTTGTCCGCAGGGAATTGTGTTTCCAACTATCAGAGTTCACTAGAGCGTATCAATCTAGGCGAGATCAAAGGCGAAGGAGGGAAAACTAAACTACGCTAACAAACATAGAAAATGCGACTTAGAGTTGTGATTTGACCAATGGACGAACCAACTAATCAAAACGAGTCCTAACCTACCCAAACTACATCACAAACCAGAGATGATCGGTTGCACCATCAAAGACCATCCAAGCCTTCTCTCAAGGGTCATGAGCTACTTTAGTTAGCCTAACCCCCTATTTTCATGGGGTTAGCCCAATTAGACCACAAAACTAGCAATCCCGGACCTAGCTCAATTCGGATACTATTTTCATATCCCGAACTCGGCTATTCCCTCTCCCACACTAGCTAATTGACCTCAGCTCTCAGCATAAGTCAATCGCCCAAAAATATGGATGAAAGCTCTCTCAAGCATTTCACCGAACACTTGGCGGGCGTGAAGGAAAACTCTAAGTTCTAGGCATAGATTGGGTATGGTTAGACCAAATACAAGATTAGTTAGCCATCAAGAGGCTAATCACAATCCAAGCCAACACAAATTCTAACAACTAATCATTAACAAAATACAAAAACCTAAACCTAAACCTAAACTAACGAAGAACATAATAAACATGAACTGAAGGAAAGAGAATGAAACGAATCTACTTTAACAAGCAATCTAACATGAAATAATGATAAAAACTAAGCATCTAAATCATACAAGAGTCAAACACATAAACTGAATTAACGAAATCCAAAATGAGAACAATACATGAAATGAAAGAGAAGAGAGGAGAAAACTTATGCTTGATAGGAAGAAATTCGCAATCCAAAGTCTTGAATCTACAAATTAATCCCCACCAATCCTAATCTAATCCCCTTAATGGGGTTTTTATTCGCTCAAACCTAAACTAAACTAACCTAGAAAAGTCGAAGGAGGAACCCCCGAACAAGGTCGAGAAAATAGGATTAAATATAAGACAAGGCAGGCCGCGAAGAACCGAAGGAAACAAGGGGGCACGACCGTGCCTAGGTGGCCGTGCCACCTTGCTGGCCGGCTGCCCCGGCTGGCTCCCGTTTTTCCGCCTTTGTACGTGTTTTGATCCTTTTCCGCCCTTTTTCGTGATGTTTGCTTGGTTCAACTTATTACCCGCAAGAATAAACAAAATAAGTAAAAATCTCAAAGAATACTTAATGAAACAAAAAAAACTCTAAAGATTATGTTATTATACGAGCTAAGATTAGGTGAAAAAGGCATGTAAAATGCGACAAATTTTCGCCTAACGAATACCCCCACACGTATCTTTTGCTCGTCCTCGGGCAAAACAAAAGAAAAACTGATCTTGAAACCCGACTCAGTTTCGCAGGAATCGCAATTGCATTTAGCGCATGCAACAAGCTCTTTAAACCCCTTTTTCCCCTAAGTGGACGAGTAAGGTCTCGTGAGGATTTGCAGAAGATATACCCACAAAATCTCAAAAAGGAAAAACCAAGAAAAGAAAAGCAAAAATCGAAAAATAAAAATGGCAAAACACAATATATACATTGGGATAAACTGTATACAATCGAATCAACCAAAACCCCCTAGTCGCTCAAATATCAGTCTGTACACAAACATCATATGCATTTCAAAACACATCATCCCAAAGAATGGCATCCAGACATCAGCTTTTCACCCCACGACGCATGAGAACATTGAATCCATCCTGGTACCTGGTGTGCAAGTGTATCATCACCCTAAAACTTGGCCTACCAAAATCAAACTCAATCCCATGCAACTGACACAGGCTACCTTTTTGAATGGCTAGCATGGAAAGCAAGCTTCCCCAGTAGCAGTATTGCCTCAAAGGGAAATACCCAGTAGCGCATGCCTCAAATGGGTACTTATCATTCCAAACTCTTTTCTTCCCCACTTTTTTCTTTTCTTTCCATTATTTTTTTTTCCGTTACAAACTCTTACCACGCCTCAAAGGGATACGCCCAGTAGCGCTTGGATTTGTTTGTTTTTGCTTTTGTTTTTGGGAAAGGGAGTGCGAGCACATACAAAGGGAACTGTGCAGTAGACAAGTGGGAGAGCAGATCACGGAAGACTAAGAATATAAGGTAACGATAATATAATAGTCAGGATTTGATTACTAAGTTACAATGGACTGTTGGGGTTAGAATTGAGGCCTAAAACGACAGATTGGGGATGAATATCTATCATGCACATATTACTTATATACAAGCTAATAGTCAAGGTACCAGATATCAAGGCTGATCAAAATAATACAAAACTCCCCTAAACCCCAAACGAAAAGAAAAATTATACAAAAAAGAGAAAAAAGTGAAAAATCTACGCAAAAATGAAAAATTTTCACAAAGAAGAATAAAAACGGAGATGACGACCCCACCCCCACACCTAAATCTCACAATGTCCTCATTGGGAGTTGAGAGTCATCGGTAACCACAAAAACACACAAAAATAAAGAAAGCAAAATCAAACAGAAGGCACATAAAACACAATAAACACATACAACAACACCAAACCGGCACAATACATACACAGGCTAGTACACTCTCCCAAAAGCACTCACTAAAATAAAAAAACAAGACCACACATATATACAAAACGAACCACCAAAAACAAGGACATACCAAGCCATCAACACCACCAATCACAACACACAAATATCCACAAAAACACAAAAATAGTGATCATAGCCATCACTGGCTCAACAACTCAACTCAAGATGATCACCAACAAAAACACAATCTTAGTATCCACAACTAAACAAAAAGGAAAAAAAAAGAAAATAAAAAGAGGGGAGAAGAGTTAGAATGAGTATACCAGGTCGGGTACTGATTGTACCCGAACTACGCCTCCCTAGGATGGTGCTGTGGAGGCCCGAGGAGCATCAGTCACTCCTCATCATCGCTCAGGACTCGCAGCGTCAACTCGGACGCCGTCAAGGCTCTCAGGAGCTTATCATGTGCCTGCGCATGCATCTCGAAGCGATGTGAGTATGAGAACAAGTATAAGGAAGAAGCAAATGTAGGTAATGCTCTCGTACTCATATCATATGCCAAGGAAAAATCAAATGTGTGATCAACGAAAGTACACAATAGGATCCTCCTAGGTATGTCCTCTAGGTATGCACAAGAGGCATCTAAGGAGGGATTAGACCCTCGAATGTCACCTAGGGACTCTGGAAATGCAGGCAGTGGAGGGGTGGTGGCGGTAACGTATGGGGATCAAATTGGGACTAAGGTAGGCGACTCGGTGTAAATGGGGTCAATATGGTCAATGCTAGGAGTGATACTACCCCTCACATCATCATTATAATACTCCTCAAAAGACGGCTCTAACAAGATATTATTGCCTGACCAAACAAGCAAATCATCCTCAATAAAACTAGCATCACCTCGAGAGGACTCACCCATCTCTAACCCCATGCACTGAGCTAAAGGGAGTGGAGAAAAAAGATAACTCACAACGCCATAACTAGTGTCATTAGGTGTGCTAGACAAGGATGGAGTGACATAGGGAGGGCCAATCACTTCCTCTAGACCGGTCAAAGGTGTCTGAGCGATAAAAGCGGGCTCTAGGGACAGAGAAGACTCATAATCATCACAGAGACTAACCTCAAGCCTAGGACAAGAAGGACTAGGGTCGGTCTCATCTAATATGCCACGCTCCCTCATCGTATCAACAAAACAATTAAGTCGCTCATTCATTGTCTCTATCAGAGCATTAAGGTTCGCAAAACAATCATCAGGAATGTCATAATAGGGACAAGAATTCGCATCATGGTCAACCGATTGACAATAAGAGCATTGAAGAGGAGAATAAGCACGCGAATCATAGAAAGTAGGGGAAGGATACTCAAAACAATCACTAGCAGACTCGTGATTTCGCTGAGACCAAGCCAAAGATTCAAACAAATCCCACAAATCATCGACATCTAAAAAGCACATACCACCATAACACATGGACTCAAGGGTGGCTCGGATCTCATGTGTTATTCCCTCAAGCACAACATCGCATATTTTCCGTTTTTCATATGTGAAATGAACATAGTGAGCACGATAGTCATTAAACCAAGACAAGTATTGCCAAAATGGTTCATGCTCAAATTGAGGAAAATGGAAAATAGCCATTTTGAATTTTTTTCAATTTTTTTTTTTTTTGGGATTTCCTAAAGGCCTAGTCTCGAATGCTCAAGTGGGCTCCGATATTGAAAAGCGCCAACTCCCCGGCAACGGCGCCAAAAACTTGTTGCAAGAAAAACAGAGTTTTAATATTTATAAACCCCAAGTGCAAGGTGTATCGTTGAGTACTTGGGGTGTCGTCTGCAGGGAATTGTGTTTCCAACTATCAGAGTTCACTAGAGCGTATCAATCTAGGCGAGATCAAAGGCAAAGGAGGGAAAACTAAACTACGCTAACAAACATAGAAAAAGCGACTTGGAGTTGTGATTTGACCAATGGACGAACCAACTAATCAAGACGAGTCCTAACCTACCCAAACTACATCACGAACTAGAGATAATCGGTTGCACCATCAAAGGCCACCCAAGCCCTCTCTCAAGAGTCATGAGCTAGTCTAATTAGCCTAACCACCTATTTTCATGGGGCTAGCCCAATGAGACCACAAAACTAGCAACCCCGGACCTAGCTCGATTCGGATACTATTTTCATGTCCCGAACTCGGCTATTTCCTCTCCCACACTAGCTAATTGACCTCACCTCTCAGCATAAGTCAATCGCCCAAAAATATGGATGAAAGCTCTCTCAAGCATTTCACCGAACACTTGGCAGCCGCGAAGGAAATCTCTAAGTTCTAGGCATAGATTGGGTATGGTTAGACCAAATACAAGATTAGTTAGCCATCAAGAGGCTAATCACAATCCAAGCCAGCATAAATTCTAACAACTAATCATTAACAAAATACAAAAACCTAAACCTAAACCTAAACTAACGAAGAACATAATAAACATGAACTGAAGGAAAGAGAATGAAAAGAATCTACCTTAACAAGCAATCTAACATGAAATAATGATAAAAACTAAGCATCTAAATCATACAAGAGTCAAACACATAAACTGAATTAACGAAATCCGAAATGAGAACAATACATGAAATGAAAGAGAAGAGAGGAGAAAACTTATGCTTGGCAGGAAGAAATTCGCAATCCAAAGTCTTGAATCCACAAATTAATCCACACCAATCCTAATCTAATCCCCTCAATGGGGTTTTTATTCGCTCAAACCTAAACTAAACTAACCTCGAAAAATCGAAGGAGGAACCCAGGAACAAGGTCGAGAAAAGAGATTAAGTAGAAGATAAGGCGGGCCGCGAAGAACCGAAGGAAACAAGGGGGCACGACCGTGCCTAGGTGGCCGTGCCATGTGGCACGGCCGTGCCACGTGGCACAGAGTGGCCGTGCCACCTTGCTGGCCGGCTGCGCCGGCTGGCTCTCGTTTTTCTGCCTTTTCGCCTGTTTTGATCCTTTTCCGCCCTTTTTCGCGATATTTGCTTGGTTCAACTTATTACCTGCAAGAATAAGCAAAACAAGTAAAAATCTCAAAGAATACTTAGTAAAACAAAAAAAACTCTAAAGATTACGTTATTATACGAGCTAAGATTAGGTGAAAAAGGCATGCAAAATGCTACAAATTTTCGCCTAACAAATACCCCCACACTTATCTTTTGCTCGTCCTCGAGCAAAACAAAACAAAAAACTAATCTAGAAACCTAACTCACTTTCGCAGGAATCGCGATTGCATTTGGCGCCTGCAACAAGCCCTTTAAACCCCTTGGCTCCCCCAAGTGGACGAGTAAGGTCTCGTGAGGGTTTGCAGAAGATATACCCACAAAATCTCAAAAAGGAAATACAAAGAAAAGAAAAGCCAAAATCGAAAAATAAAAATGACAAAACACAATATATACATTAGGATAAACTGTACACAATCGAATCAACCAAAACCCCCTAGTAGCTCAAATATCAATCTGTACACAAACATCATATGCATTTCAGAACACATCATCTCAAAGAATGACATCCAGACATCAGCTTTTCACCCCACGACGCATGAGAACATTGAATCCATCCTGGTGCCTCGTGTGCAAGTGTATCATCACCCTAAAACTTGGCCTACCAAAATCAAACTCAATCCCACGCAACTGACACAGGCTACCTTTTTGAATGGCTAGCATGGAAAGCAAGCTTCCCCAATAACAGTATTGCCTCAAAGGGAAACACCCAATAGCGCATGCCTCAAATGGGTACTTATCATTCCAAACTCTTTTCTTCCCCACTTTTTTCTTTTCTTTCCATTATTTTTTTTTTCGTTACAAACTCTTGCCACGCCTCATAGGGATACGCCCAGTAGCGCTTGGATTTGTTTGTTTTTGCTTTTGTTTTTGGAAAAGGGAGTGCAAGCACATACAAAGGGAACTATGCAGTAGACAAGTGGGAGAGCCGATCACGGAAGAGTAAGAATATAAGGTAACGATAATATAATAGTCAGGATTTAATTACAAAGTTACAATGGACTGTTGGGGTTAGAACTGAGGCCTAAAACGATAGATTGGGGATGAATATCTATCATGCACATATTACTTATATACAAGCTAATAGTCAAGGTACCAGATATCAAGATTGATCAAAATAGTACAAAACTCCCCTAAACCCCAAACGAAAAGAAAAATTATACAAAAAAGAGAAAAAAGTGAAAAATCTACACAAAAATGAAAAATTTTCACAAATAAGAATAAAAGCGGAGATGACGACCCCACCCCCACACCTAAATCTCACCATGTCCTCATTGGGAGTTGAGAGTCATCAGCAACCACAAAAACACCCAAAAATAAAGAAGGCAAAATCGAACACAAGACACATAAAACACAATAAACACATACAACAACACTAAACCGGCACAATACATACACAGGCTAGTACACTCTCCCAAAAACACTCAATAAAATAAAAAACAAGACCACAAGTATATATAAAACGAACCACGAAAAACAAGGACATACCATGCCATCAACACCACCAATCACAACCCACAAATATCCACAAAAACACAAAAACGGTGATTATAGCCATCATTGGCTCAACAACTCAACTCAAGATGATCACCAACAAAAACACAATCCTAGTATCCACAACTAAACAAAAAGAAAAAGAAGGAAAATAAAAAGAGGGGAGAAGAGTTAGAACGAGTATACCAAGTCAGGTACTGATTGTACCCGAACTACGCCTCCCTAGGATGGTGCTGTGGAGGCCTGAGGAGCATCAGTCGCTCCTCATCATCGCTCAGAACTCGCGGCGTCAACTCAGACGCCGTCAAGGCTCTCAGGAGCTTATCATGTGCCTGCGCATGCATCTCGAAGCGATGTGAGTATGAGAACAAGTATAAGAAAGAAGCAAATGTAGGTATTGTCCTCGTACTCATATCATATGCCAAGGAAAAATCAAACGTATGATCAACGAAAGTACACAACAGGATCTTCCTAGGTACGTTATCTAGGTATGCACAAGAGGGATCTAAGAAGGGATTAGACCCTCGAATGTCACCTAGGGACTCTGGAAATGCAGGCAGTGGAGGGGTGGTGGCGGTAAGGTATGGGGATGAAATTGGGACTAAGGTAGGTGACTCGGTGTAAATGGGGTCAATATGGTCAATGCTAGGAGTGACACTAACCCTCACATCATCATTATAATACTCCTCAAAAGATGGCTCTAACAAGATGTTATTGCCCGACCAAACAAGCAAATCATCCTCAATAAAACTAGCATCACCTCGAGAAGACTCATCCATCTCTAACCCCGTGCAATGAGCTAAAGGGAGGGGAGAAAAAAGATAACTCACAACACCATCAGTAGTGTCGTTAGGTGTGCTAGACAAGGATGAAGAGACATAGAGAGGGTCAATCACTTCCTCTAGGCTGGTCAAAGGTGTCTGCGCGATAAAAGCGGGCTCTAGGGGCAGAGAAGACTCATAATCATCACAGAGACTAACCTCAAGCCTAGGACAAGAAGGACTAGGGTCGGTCTCATGCAATACGCCACGCTCCCTCATCGTATCAACAAAACAATTAAGTCGCTCATTCATTGTCTCTATCAAAGCACTAAGGTTCGTATAACAATCATCACAAAAGTCATAATAGGGACAAGAATTCGCATCATGGTCAACCGATTGACAATAAGAGCATTGAAGAGGAGAATAAGCATGCGAATCATGGAAAGTAGGGGAAGGATACTCAAAACAATCACTAGCACACTCGTGATTCCATTGAGACCAAGCCAAAGATTCAAACAAATCCCACAAATCAACGACATCAAAAAAGCACATACCACCATAACACATGGACTCAAGGGTGGCTCGAGTCTCATGTGTTATTCCCTCAAGCACAACATTGCATATTTCCCATTTTCACATGTGAAATGAACATAGTGAGCACGATAGTCATTAAACCGAGACAAGTATTGCCAAAATGGTTCGTGCTCAAATTGAGGAAAATGGAAAATAGCCATTTTTATTTTTTTCAAATTTTTTTATTATTTTTTTTTTGGATTGTCTAAAGGCCTAGTCTCGAATGCTCAAGTGGGCTCCCATATTGAAAAGCACCAACTCCCCGGCAACGGCGCCAAAAACTTGTTGCAAGAAAAAGTTTTAATATTTATAAACCCCAAGTGCAAGGTGTATCGTTGAGTACTTAGGGTGTCGTCTGTAGGGAATTGTGTTTCCAACTATCAGAGTTCACTAGAGCGTATCAATCTAGGCGAGATCAAAGGCGAAGGAGGGAAAACTAAACTACGCTAACAAACATAGAAAAAGCGACTTGGAGTTGTGATTTGACCAATGGACGAACCAACTAATCAAGACGAGTCATAACCTACCCAAACTACATCACGAACTAGAGATGATCGGTTGCACCATCAAAGACCATCCAAGCCTTCTCTCAAGGGTCCTGAGCTACTTTAGTTAGCCTAACCACCTATTTTCTTGGGGTTAGCCCAATTAGACCACAAAACTAGCAATCCCGGACCTAGCTCAATTCGGATGCTATTTTCATGTCCCGAACTCGGCTATTCCCTCTCCCACACTAGCTAATTGACCTCACCTCTCAGCATAAGTCAATCGCCAAAAAATATGGATGAAAGCTCTCTCAAGCATTTCACCGAACACTTGGCGGGCGTGAAGAAAAACTCTAAGTTCTAGGCATAGATTGGGTATGGTTAGACCAAATACAAGATTAGTTAGCCATCAAGAGGCTAATCACAATCCAAGCCAACACAAATTCTAACAACTAATCATTAACAAAATACAAAAACCTAAACCTAAACCTAAACTAACGAAGAACATAATAAACATAAACTGAAGGAAAGAGAATGAAATGAATCTACTTTAACAAGCAATCTAACATGAAATAATGATAAAAACTAAACATCTAAATCATACGAGAGTCAAACACATAAACTGAATTAACGAAATCCAAAATGAGAACAATACATGAAATGAAAGAGAAGAGAGGAGAAAACTTATGCTTGATAGGAAGAAATTCGCAATCCAAAGTCTTGAATCCACAAGTTAATCTCCACCAATCCTAATCTAATCCCCTCAATGGGGTTTTTATTCGCCCAAACCTAAACTAAACTAACCTCGAAAAGTCGAAGGAGGAACCCTTGAACAAGGTCGAGAAAAGAGGATTAAATAAAAGACAAGGCGGGCCGCGAAGAACCGAAGGAAACAAGGGGACACGACCGTGCCTAGGTGGCCGTGCCACGTGGCACGGCCGTGCCACGTGGCACGGGGTGGCCGTGCCACCTTGCTGGCCGGCTGCCTCGGCGCTCCCGTTTTCCCGCCTTTTCGCCTATTTTGATCCTTTTCCGCCCTTTTTCGCGATATTTGCTTGGTTCAACTATTACCTGCAAGAATGAACAAGTAAAAATATTAAAAAATATATATATATATATATATATATATATATATATATATATATATATATATATATATATATATATATATATATATATATATATATATATATGTACACACATACATACCTGTACCTATATATATACATATATATATGTTTTGTTTGGCTAAATAATAGCTCTGCAACTCCGCCTTGGACCAGGACATTGTGGACGAGGATAAGCATGCCCAAACACATCATCACAGCCTGGTTATCGATGCACCAAAAACTGCCTGTGCTTCAAAGAATAGGCAGATTCACACAACAGCCTAATATAGAGTGCAGATTATGTTAGCAGTATACTAAACCACAAAAGCTCCTATTCTTTACATGTCATAAAGCAAAGGATATCTGGAAAAAGACCCTACAAGACTGGGGTATTAAGCTACAGGCAGATGGACTGGAACAATGCATAGCATCCCTTTAAAAACTGAAAGGGGCAAGGCCAATTAGAGGGCTGGTCAAAGCAATTGTCAATGCTGTTATCCACCATATCTGGAAAGCCAGGAACTTCATCATTTTTAAAGAAAAGATACAAGCAACAGCAGACATTGTCAGAGCAATAAGAGAGCAGATCACTCGAAGAGTCCTCCACTTACAACATCACAATCACAATTACACACAATGCATAGATTTCTTGTTCAGCAGAAATAGACAATAGCGCTGTAACCATTTGTTCTGTGCTTTATACATATATTCTTTCTCTTGCAAGTATATATCTATATATCTATATCTATATAT